>JAOEJH020026458.1:0-17055 GCA_025448215.2 Palythoa grandis
TTTTAATGCCAATAAAACCTTCAAAAGGTGAAATAAAAACAAAAAAGCTGCTACAAGTAGCAAAGTTGCTCGGAGCGGAAAAAGTTGCTCGCAAGCGAAAAAGTTGCCAGAAAAATGAAAAGTTGCCAAGAAGATGCCGAGCAACTTGTGGACAGGCCTATTTCTACTTCACGCAACAATTTCATAGGTGGCCACACGATGCAATGTTGTTGCGCCTTTAGTCTTAAACCTGGTTTCCATATAGCCGTTAAGCTTAAGGGTTGTTTCGTGTCGTTTCAAGTCTTTCCGAAAAAGCTTGAAAGACCAAGGTGACCGAAACGACCCGATACGACCGGCGATTTCCATATGGTCGTTTGCGGTCGTAACGGGTCGTCTCGGAACGCGGTTGTAAAGCTTGAAGGCCTGGGGCCGACAAAACAGAACTGCATTGTGGGATTGTGATCGGTCGTTTTGGTCCGTTCGGGTCGTATCCGATAGTTTCCATATGGTCGTTTCAGTCTTTTCCGGTCGCTTTGGGTCGCGCCCGGATAGAACTCGATTCTATCGAGGCAACTATTTACCCAAGTCGTTTGGGTCATTTCAGTTGTTTGCGGTTGTCTCGGTTATATTTCCATATAGTCGTCCCGGTCGTCCAGGGTCGTCTGATCACATATAAAACAACCTGGGAAACCTGAAACGACCCATTACGACTATATGGAAACCAGGCTTTAATTTCGAGTGGAGTTCCTGCAGCTGGGTATCATAAATGATTAAATTTTCAACCCTGAATATTGCTTTTCTTGCGTCAGTGATCGATTTTCTCAATCTCATATACCGTATGACCTTATACGGAAACATCATTGTCGGTTGTTTTGTAAAAGTAAAACAGACTTAAATAGATTCCTAAGCATCTAATTGTTCAGAATTGGACGAAATTTAACAAAGCAATTATTCCACTCACGTCATGTTGAACACGAGGTGAAAATAGCGAAATCCTAAAATGGCTTTAAAACTTGAACAACTTCATCAGCTGCGCAATCTCCAGTCTCTACGTTTATCAGTTCACTCTGTAACTTTCATTGAATGGATTCCCACATTGCTTATTGCATCAGTTGACAAACCATTTGCTTGAGACTGAAACATGTTTTGGTTTGAGAAACCATGCTCAGGGTCGGCCAGGAGGGGGTAGTAGTATACCAGTATACCCGAAAAAAATTCGCCAAAATACCCAAAATTCCTTCCAATATACCCAAAATTAATCGAAGCGTTGTATACTGTGTACCCGAAATTAGTAATTAGCAAAGCAAGCGATATAACGAATATACCCATAATTAAGCTGAAATATACTGTATACCCGATCAGTTTAAAAAGCCCCTGTATACCGTCCTGATACCACAAACTGACCCTGGCCGACCCTTACAATGGAGTTTACTGTGGCCTTTATCTTAAATACATACACGACGTCAACAACTGAAGAATAAGAATGGCGGCCCCGTTTTTAGCATAGACAAAAGACCTTTGCCGGAAAATATTGAAACGCTACTAGCACTTACCGCCAAAACACTTCACGACTGATTTAAAGGTCAGTTGCACTTTAGAAATTTAGGCGAGTTGCCCGTTCTCAATCGGGAAAACTCAGTTTTTCACATTTTAAAAAACCTCTAGGTCACACATTCCGCGACGTCAACAACTGAAGTGTAACTGTTAGAGCGGCGGCCTCGTTTTTAACTATAGAGTAAAGACGTTTAAGGGAAAAATGTAAACGGCTAGTTCACAAAAACGTCCTCGCACGTCGCGTACGTGCTGCATTTTGGCGGGAATTTTCCCGCCTTTCGGCAAACAACGCTGATTGGCGGAAATTTACGTACTCTTTATGATCTTCTGACTAGCAGAATGCAGTTCTTTTGTCACTACTGTTTCGTCTTTGGTAATGATCTAAACATATTCAAACGAAGTCAAATTTAGATTTAAAATTAATTGTTCAAAAACTATGTATGTAGTTGATTGTTTTGCTTTCCAAACGTTTCTTAACGAGCTTTTGAAAAAGCTTTGTTCAAAAGCCAAAACACATGCCGTTTAGTCATGTTGCATGCACACTTATCTTAAAGCTTACTAAGCATGTTTTCCGTTTTAAAAACGCGCTGTTCCAGGTGTTTTCGCCAACGGCAGCAACAAAAATGGGTCAAAGAGAAGAAAACAGGTAATGGTCATGTTTGTTTTACGACTGTATATAGATAATTTTAAAAGTTGTTTGTATCAGTGCAGCTAAGGTTCATATACTTGAGGTCGTATGGAAAACTAAAGCAACTCTGCAGAGCCCAATTGTTCAAAAAAATTGTTAAAATTTGGCTTTTTAACCCAGGGTTAAAGTAAACCAGTCTTTGATAGATCTATGTAGATGTATCTGAGATATGGCCGTTGCATTAATTTTACAGTTTTGGTACTAGGGTGCAGGATGGCGCTGCCGTAGCCGTAGGAGTAACTCTTTTTGTCCTTAGTTCAGTCTTTTCTCCTGTACTGTAGATACATATGTGTCAAATAAGAAACCGGTTGAAACCAGTATTTTAATAAATTTGCTCTTGATTGATGGGAAAACTTAATTAGCTTTGCCCATGTAATTACTGTTATAGATAAACAATTGACATCCTAATCAAACATTGTATACTCCATGCAACCGAGGATGCATACTTAACAGGATGATTCAAAAGAGACAAAAGATGAGCGGTCTTAATAAAGTCTAATGATTTTGATGGTTGATTTACAGAAATGAAACTGATAAGTATTTGGAGCAGGCTCTAAGATTGATTCGTTTTGTGTGTGTATATATATAGCCGCCACCGGGTGGAAGAGATCCAACTCACCAGACAGATGAAAACACAGGCTTGCCAAGGATTACAATACTTCCTGATGGGGTAAGTATCTTTTATTGTAACGCGCTCAACTAGTGAAAGTAGGTTTTACAATTTTACTATAGCTATAGGCTATATGCTATAGCTAATATTCAGGGAGAATATACTTGGAGCCGTAACAAAATGTTTATCATAAAAATCGAGTTCGCTGCTGGGGCTTAATTCGCGTAGACCTAATCTTTCTTTATAATCGTAAGGCATTCGAGCTTTCTTACAGCCGGAGTTGTGCATCTTGCTGTACCTTGAACTTACTGTCAGAGAGCTCTAGCGATTCAAGCAGCCTAAATATACTCCCTTCTGTAAATTTTCAAGTAGTTTGCTCGATTACACTGTGCTTGTGAAAATGAGTATTGGATATGCTTATCTGCTCCTTAATCTGTTAATGGTGTGTTTGTGCTCCTGCATGGAGGGTGGATTAGTGCGAACTTCATTCCAAAATAAACAAAATTCTACTTAAGGACTTGCACGGCTAAAGCCAAAGGGAAGCCTGATTGCTGAAACAGATCATAAAATCTGCTCAGTGGAAATGTTATTACGAAACTACAGTCAAATATTTTATCAGTTTTGGAGACAATAATTATCCCTTTTAAGAAACGTCCGGCTGTTAGCTAGCTGTAAGAGATTAATCTCTCCCTGAAAGTGTTTGGTTCAGGATAGTTCACCAGCGCTAAGGAGGGGCTTTTGCATCTATCACGGACTCAGCAGAGGTTACGCTTAAATTTAATTAAATACTGTTGGATTTTAACGAAAATCAGTAGCCTGACGCAAAGCATAACAGTTTCTAAAAATAAGACAAGTTAGTTTATATTTATGGATCAATGCCAAACGTCTTTCAGTGCAACCGAAACCAAGTGTTCTTTTCATTTGCATTACCATATAATTGCCATTTATCATTAGTGTGTTTTTAAACTCGAATTTTTCTCTAATATTTTATTGTCTGCAACCCGGCTTGCTTATTTTGAAAAGAAAAATACATGCAAAATTTCACTTTATACATGGTTATTTCTTATTTAAAACTTTATAACTCTTGGCGCAAACCTTTTTATTTTGCATATGAAAGACATTGCAGAACCTTAGGACGTTCTTTCAAATAGAGACAATACCGTGCTGCCCCATAATGTCTGCCGCCTCTTATTATTTGTTCACCGCATTACTCCATTAGTACTGTCGAAACTGACTGCCGAAAGAAACTTATATGAGGTAAATCGATGAAGAGCGTTTAGGTTTTTTAAAAAGAAATTAGGGATTTCACTAGGCAATTTTAATTTGTAAGTCCCTACAACAGTTTTAAAGAAAACGATGAAACAAAGAAACAATTATGTATTTTGTTTCGCAAACAGAACAAGACAAAACTTTAATTTAAAATTCTAATTTTTATTGAGCTGATATAACTAAAGGAAAACCATTGAAGGAGCTATAGAGATACTGTGCATAACCTTGTAAAAGAAATACAAACGTATCCGATGTGTGATATTAAAAATGATGAATTACTGAATCGACTTCGAAATTTAAAAGCCAGTTATACTCAAGGGAAAATAGACAGTACGAATAATAATTTAGGTCTTTGTTTACATTTGTACAGTATATGCTTTGTATGCTTTGAAAAGGATTTAACGGCATTACCGTAGTTAATAGCTGCGCGCGTGCCAGCAGTTCAGTTTTAAAAAGGTAATAGAGTGCTACGATCTGAGCTTAAGGGCAAGAGGAAAGGTTTGGTGTGCTTTCTTCGTTCTTTTAGTTAGGCTAGTTGATGAAGATTCAAACTATGTTATAAATCACAACAAACCGTTTTAGGCCTGTTTCAAACGGCGTGCTATAGTCGCGCTAAGCTAGCTCGACTCTGGCTCGAATGTGGCACGACTTTCAGTAGTTCGACTTGGTTTTAGACGCCGTGCTAAAGTCGTGCCAAAGTCGAATTTTCTAAGTTCAGGTGAGCTTAGCACGACTGTAGCACAGCGTTTGAAACAGAAAAAAAAAACCGGTTTGACCACATTTATAATTTATATTCAATTTATGAAATTCCTCTGGCTCGAGTTTAGCACGGCGTCTGAAACCAATCCGAGCTAAAGTCGTGTAGCACGGGTTAGTTAGTCGTGCTACACGACCATGGCGCGATTTGGTTTCAATCGCCGTGCTAAAGTCGTGCCAAAATCGAATTTTCTAAGATTAGGTGAGCTTAGCACGACTGTAGCACGGCGTTTGAAACAGGCCTTAGACAGTAAGTTATGAAGTAAACGGTACTGCCAACCTGAGCAAAGACGTGAAACAGAAGACTGGAAGAGGTGTCAGCATTACACAGCCGCGCGAGATTTTGCGTAGTTAAACAGTTTCAAACAAATTTTCCTTCACTAATGAAGAGGTAAAAACCTCACTGAAACGTCTTGAGAGATGCCAGTATTTTACGGCCCTTTTGATCATCATTAGTAAGATAATTGCATTGTTTTCGAGAAAAACTCTCAATTGAGCAGAGAAAACTTAAAATTATGAAATCAAGAATCAATCACAACACAAAAGTGCATCCTGTGTCCTTCGCGGTGCGTGATGTCATGGCTTCGCTAGTGCTATTTGAAGGTTAGTGAAACGAGTGAGAAAATTCTCTCTGCGGAATATAGTTATTACCTGATCTTTGAATTGTGTACGCTACCATTAGATTTTGTTTGGTCAGCGTGTTCTTAATGGAGCGAACGAGTAAGATCCGGAGAATACAACACGCAGTCATTTACTGTAGCAATTTTAGAGTTAAATACAATTTCAATTTTACCGACGGCTTGCCGCTTGAGTTAACAACTCATTTCCTCAGAGTAACCAAGAAAACAAACAACCTACTATAGTACTAAGGCAAATTCAAAGAAGTACAAACAGACAAACGTCTTGACATTGTCCTACTTATTTTTTCCACGAACTGTTAGAGTTCGGAAATCATCTCCCAGACTCCGTCTTATAGTCATGTGCTCCTGCATGATGTAACGCCTACAAATTAAATCGGCTGCACTGCTCTCTAATCTGCTGCATAATATTCCGTGTATCAGAGCTCCTCACAATATCAAAAAGCAACTGATAGGCCACTGAATGAACATCTTAGCAATTATCGAAAGCTATCTTAGGAGAATTTATTTTTAAGTATCAAAGTATTTAAAAGTAGCACAATTTAGATTATTTGCGACGAATTGTCGAGCCTGTCAGAAAATATAATTAGAAACAAAATGTACACTATACATTGTACACTCTTTATTTCTCGTACTGATAAACCTTACTAGTTTTACTACATCTGTACGTTATTATTATTATTATTATTATTATTATTATTATTATTTGTTGTTGTTATTGTTGTTTTTTATTCCATGCCGTAAAGAATACAGCCAATCCGATGACCTAGGAAGCCGTTGTGCATTCAACGGGTAGTATTGAACGACATGTTATATTTTTCTCTCAAATGACGTCCGATGAGTTTTCGAAAGACTGCCAAAACTTTCTAAATATTGGTTTAATTCAGAGCATCTTGAGCAATAGGACAATAACATGACTTCTAGAGGGCATATAGTTTATTTGTGGCCCGAGTAGCATCATTTGCGCCCGAGCTCAGCGAGGGTGCAAATGATGCCACGAGGGCACAAATAAACTATATGCCTGACAAAAGTCATGTCATTATCACTATCATCACTACACAAGGCCAAACCGTTCCTTTTCGCGGGCCAAATGGTAAACGTGCGGGCTGCAAATGCATTTACACTTTTTGATAAAAGCATGTCAATGAATTCCAAAGACCAGGTAGTCCACATTAGAATTCTCGTAAAACGTTCATGTAAATGTTTTTCTTCCTAGGACAAATAGTTGTCTGGCTCGGCTTGTACAACAGAACCCGACAGGCCCGCCCAAAGGAACGATTTAGAGAGGGCAGTTCATTATTTGGCTGCGCGTAGTGATGATAATTAATATTTACATGTAACTTTTGAGCTCTTATTAGGAGACACACCACGTTGCACTTCCTGAACATAGACATTTGTTGTAATTTCCGACTTCAGAAGCGAAGGCATGGAATAAAATTAATTAGTTATTCACTTATTTCTCGTAAGACACTGGGAAAATGCCACTTGGCACGTACATTTCCTTCATATACCAAAAATTCAAGTGATGCGTAGCATATTTCGCGGTATCCCACTCGAACTCATTGAATTTAAAATCTGTAGGAAGAAATATTTGGTTGTCTCAAGCTTGTTTTCTCAGAAGAAAAAACTTCTGAGACCCTAACGGGAATCGAACCCATGACTCTCTGATTACCGATCAGACACTCTACCCACTAAGTAAATAGCGTTAACCAAGTTCTTGACAATTGTCAATTGTCAATTATAAAGTGTGCAACCGATGTTTTTTTTTAATCAAAACCCCGGAAAGACTTGGAAAGCTCTGGAATTCACAACTTGCAGCTCCAGATTTCTTGTCTGTGACAGAAGAATTTTTTTTAATACTTTATACTCGAAAAATAATAAACATACGAAATGGCTACGACATAAACTCCTAAAACATCCAAATGCAAAGGCTTTTTCAAAGATATTGCTACTAAACATGGAACAGCCTTCCGTTTTCATGGGCTCTCATTTTCAATTTTTAAAAATTCGTATAAAATAAATAATGCCGGTAAATATTTTGGCTTGCCTATCCGGTTAACTCGGTCAAATGTTGATAAACAGATTTCACCCTTTGTTTTTGATAAAAGACGTGGAGGTAACTTTTTTGCCGATTGTTAGATTGCTATTAAAAGGGTTCTGTTGTACAAGAAGCCAGACAACTATTTGTCCTAGGAAGAAAAACATTTACATGAACGTTTTACGAGAATTCTAATATGGACTACCTGGTCTTTCGAATTCATTGACATGCTTTTATTAAAAAGTGTAAATATATGTTGCTTTTTTACCTTAAACAAGACTTGTGAAATAACCTATTATTTATCATTTAATACCATTTTTTATATGCATTTCTGTGAGAAGCTATGCTTATTCATTTATTGATATGTTCTTGATCACACTGGAAGAAATTTGTCGGAAATTATGATATTTGTTCAATTGACAAAGGGCTGCACCAAGCTATGATAAAAAAGAAGATATGAATTGTAAATGTCTAGTATTTTTTGAGGGAGGAGGCAACTTAGATATTTTAGAAGAAGTACCTACTGCCTTTCAGCAGAGATCATAGAATTTTTAAAAGAGTTATGAAGAAACTGCTGGCACATGCTGTTCTCACCCGAACCCACGCTGCTTAGTCCTAAACTCTACATGATTTTGCTTACTCTCATTTGATAGAATTGGTTCGTGAATTTCGACTTCGACAGATGCATTTTTTGTCACATCTTGCTTCCTTAAAATGAGAAAACTGAAAATAAGAATAAATATGATTTAAACACGATCATACTAACTTTCGAACGTTCACAGCTACTTCTTTTTCTTTCCATTTTGTTAGGCGAATGGCTCATTTTTTGTTTCTTCGTTCTGGACGAATCGTATCTAGGTGTTAATATAACCTTTTCGTATCAACGCACATACCAATACTAATACTTAGTCGCTCGTCAAATTTTTTATCGCATGACCCTCATTAACTCGCTTTATGCACGGACTAATTTGACCTTTTCGTACCGATGCACATATCAATACTGTTACAAGTACTTCGCTCCTCATTAAAACACTCTTGTCTATTTTGGCGCGTGGCCCTCATTAACTTGGTCGAGGTTATTACAAAATTAAATATTAAGTTGAAAGTAACGCTTTAAGAGTTGCCATTTTCTTTCAATTGGCTTTTGTATATTACACACAAATCCTCGTTATTGACCAATAACACAAGTCGTTTATTGGTTTTTCATAAGCGTTGTGCTGGCACGTGGTCGGTACTTGCGATGCGACAATATTAATGTGCATTGATGTTCATGTTCCCTCCACTTATACAACCATCGTCAAAAGATGATAAGAATTAAATGTTAATTACGGTACGGATTATTAAGCTTTTATCCGTAACAAATAGAGTTTGATACTTAATTCAAAACTACAGAAGAGTCGGAGTGTCTAATAGCGTTGCTATATCTAGCTGATTTTTCTTTAATTTCTGTTTTCTGCTTGTGACGGAACAGTTTTTCTGATCTGGTCGATTATTATGAGATTTTGGAAAAGTAAGTTTTAAAATCTGTACCGAACAGGTGTTTGAGAAACTTTGCATGACAATGGCATTTGGGCACGCGTATCTCTTTCCTAATGCTTAAGTGAGCCACGCACGTGGTGTAGGCTGATGGATTAAAAATTGGTTATGTGCATGCCATCACATCGCGTCTTTTGTTTTCCTTCAAAATATACTATTCTGAACTAACGGTCACACGATTCGGTGCGCTCTTTAAATTTTCTTCTGCCTTAGCTCAGTCTTTTTTTATGCCTTTAGATTTTAAGGAAGTCGATTAGATATCTAGGAGAGTAATTTAATTCACTTGCAGTGAATCTACAAACTCTTAAAACATATAAACGACGGCACGTGCCACTTACAACAGTATTTGAAGACAATTGATTTGAAAAAATACTAATTGGCCATGCGGTCGCTCCGCACCGCATTAGCTGTGGTGATGCATGAAAAACTTGCTATGCTTACATCAATCACAACATTTTTTTGAACAGTTTCTACTGACATTCAAACATTTTACATCAACATGTATTGAAATATTACTTTTACGTTTAGTTGGTCAAAATGTTGTGCGTGTTGTTGAAGCAAGTTTGCTTGTAAGTCGCCTCTATTGTTTTATGACCATGTGTTCGTTTTTGTTTAAAAAAAGGGGTCGACGACTTATTGCTTAAATTTTCGTTGTGTTTGCAGACAGCCATTTTCATGCAAATGCACTAAACAAATTAACATCAAACACCACATGTTAAATTTGTTTATTGCCTCACCCCATTTAAGTAATTCTTTTGTTTAGTTACTACAAAGCCAAAAGTCTCGTTTTATGTTTAAAAGTTGTTTTAGTTCGAGTTAAAGACATATATTTGTTTGCAGTCCATAATAACATGTTTTTCTCAAGTTTCAACATGTATGTCAAGTATCGTGAAGTTTTCGACATACATGACCGGTTTTGATTTCATGATACAACAAGAGGCTCATTAAGCCTTTACTCGTGGTACGAGTGGAGACTGATGTGAGGTTGCATTCGCGTGGGACCGGGGACAAATCCTAAATATGGCAGTCACTGGACCGAATCGCTAATCGCGACATGAAGAAAAAAAAAGAAAAAGAAATCGAACCCAAAAGTTGACTCGTGGTACCACGAGTAAAAATAAGACATTTCGCGAACATATCACTATCAGCATTATTTCTGCTGAGTTAATTTTTCAGTTAAGATGAGGTCTTTGTTATTTATTTTGCTCTAATTATGAAAAGTATAGCCAGCTTATGTTAAAGTTAAAATGATACAAGGAAGCTCATAATTTATGAGTTTTTGTTTTGTTTCTTTGTCAAGATGTTTTGCAGCAAAACATTCCGCGAAATATACTGTTTGACGGCGCTTCAACTCATTATAAAAAATGCGTATTTTAAAAACCTATATTTGTAAAACTTCATATCGCGTCTACCGCCAAGTTATTATCTTAAAAAAGGTGTTTCTTAGGATAGAAGGATGTTGGACAATTTGCTTTCACTATCACAAGGAAGTATTCTCATTCCCTTATACACACCTATAAGCCCTAGCCTTAAAGACAGAATTAGTTTAAAAACCTCTGCGGCCCTTGCTGTTGGTTTGAAATTGAGTCTAAACTCCTTTTTATGCTTCGTCAGTTGCTTTAGCAGCCGTTGCACTTTTCCCGCCTTGTCTAGATTCAAAAGTGTTGCTATACTATCTTTTTGTTTTTGTTTGTTTATGTGTTTTCGATATACACTGAATCTTTCAGAGTTACCGTATTTGCCAGTATTCAAAATAAACATTTATTGTAGCTTTTGTAACTGAAAACCAGTCAGAAGTATATATCTTCTCCGGCGATCAAGTGTTTTGTTTTGTTTTGCTTTTTTTCATTAAATTTTATGTTGTGTCGGCGAGTATTTGTCGTCGTCGTGCGTTGAAGCTAATGAACTAGGTCGATAAAACAGCATTTTGAACCTACCAATCCTCGATTCGTCTGTCCTGTAGCCGTGAGGACATGTATACGATTTCTTAGGTCGGCGAGAAAGGCAAAAAGATAGCTGGATCACCTCACGGTTGATAAGAACTGTCTTTTACTTCATGGAGACAAACAAAAAATCAAATCAATCAGAGTTTGTTCCAACCTCACTTTAACGAGTCGCAGACCTTATCGATTTCTCTACACCAAACAAAATCCCAAAACCATTGTAATTCAACTACGAGTACCTTATGTTGTCAACCGTGAGTTGGCCATACCACCATTTCCAAATAAAGTACCTTAAAGTTTTCGAAGCAGTCTGCCTGAAAAATTATTGTTGGGGGAAGGGGGGACTTTGCAGAAGATCTTTTACGTTAGGAAATAGAAGTCGTTAAAAATCAAGCATTTGTAAATAGGTTCATTAGTGGAGCACAATTTCAGTTCCTCCGGGGTAATTATGTTGTCATGACATGGAACTCAGATCGGTCTAACGGGAAAAAACAAGTTGATAAGAGATATCTCTTTAAGGCAAATGTACTTCTTTGTTCCCTAACCTAAGTTTTTTCTTTCGTTTACTTTGAAGCCCTTGATCACCGTACACACGCCTTTTGAGCTCTTTTTGATTTAGTCAGCTCTGAGTTTAGAGAAACCATGGCCACAGGACACCTGTTTGTGGTATGCGTATCGAGATATCCATCAACTTTTTGAAGTAGCACGTCAATTATTTATCTTCTTGAACTCACGTGCAACACGAATGGCAAAAAAGACGACATTCTGAGTTTCAAACTTGTTCTTTACTGTTCATTAGCGTTTATCGAGCGCGAGAGAAACCTTCCTGATTGTGTTAAGTTTGAAGAGCTGCACGGTTTGCTCGTGTAAGTGGTGACGTGACACAAGCCTGTCTGAAACAGCTATCGTGCGATCAATATCTGAATTTGGTAATGCAAACGCTGGCGGACTTTGAGTGCTTTTTTGTCAATTTCAATAGCTTGTTTTCCTTTTTACATTAAGAGGAAGCAGATCAGTGACTTTAAGATCATTGATAGGGAAAGAGAGTCTTGCTTGTTTTGACAGAAATTAGCATTGGGTGACATTGTAAGTTGTCGGAACTTTCCCGCGCGCATCTGCCGATTTTAATTGTAATTCTCTGAAAAACAAGATGGTTCATTGGTTTTGAATGACAGACTGTCCTCGCGTAAGGCGCGTGGACACACACAGGGGGGGCGGACACGGGCAAATGGTTCTCCGTGATCAACTATTTACTTGGTGGGTGGCCCGATTTCTAAAAATTAAAAACCAAACATTATTTAACACAGATCACTGGATTTTTTTGCTGTCATTTTGAAACCAAGCTTCCTACTGCGCAGATGATGCGCTAAACTGTCTCTCAGACTGTTTTGTTACATTGTGCAGCAGAGCGCATTTTGTTTTATTAAACTTGTGGCACGCGTCATTTTATTGTTATCTTTTTAAAGCGATCATTGACCGTTTTTGCTCAGAGGTGAGATTCATTTTTTACATGTTTTTCAAGTGCTTCACGTGCTTTGTACTGAAGGTGTTTGGACACCATCTGTGCGTCTTTGATCGCACTGATAACATGTCCAAAGTTTTAGCCGCGAAAAATGATACAACAACATTTGGTTTTGGTCAGAGCGTTTCCGAATCTTTTTTCGTTTTTCATTTGCTCCACATGGCAAGTACCAATAAGTTATGATTTTATTAATGAATTTTTTGATGTCTATAACACGTATTAGTTAACCGGTAGTTTTAATATTATGAATTTGTCTAGGAAGTTATTAAAATGCGGCTTTAAGAAAGGCGCACAGTCTGGGTGTACAAGGTAAACATATAGTTTGTTCAGAAAATTTCCTATGAAGATTAACTTCGACAAGTGACAGTTTCGTCATAAAGCAGCAAAAGATTTCATCGATCTGAGATTGTGAAGAGTTTTTCCTCGAAAAGCCTGAAACAACTCTAAAAGGTGTTTACACGGCAGTAGTGGAAGCAACCAATCAAGACCATTTGACCGAGGCGATAAATGTGCCCTTGGGTATCACTATTGCGTCACTAATTAATCTACGCATGCTCGTTAGTGCTCACCGCACCCCCCAACAAAAGCTTACATCTGTCTTTACCATTCTCACATTGAGTTGGTCTCGGTGAAGGATGAGGGATTTGCATGGTCTATGAGAGAGAGAGCGAAATCAAATTTCATGTTGCATCGGTCGAATAGGCCTCGTTGCCGAATTACAAGACCTTGGCTCATTTCTAGATAGTGCTGGTGATGGCGAGGCAGCTTTGTGTTAAACGCCTGTTGTGGGGAGCTTTATTCCAATTCATTCTAGTGCAGGTTAGAAGTTTGTGCGCTGCCTTGGGGGTGAAATGTGGTGTTTTGGCCATGTGTAACGCTTGCATTCCCCCACCCCTCCACTTGTTTGAAACCACTGAAATGTGTTTTAATACTTTTCTTGTTATATTTAGACCGTGCTTGGCGCCGGCACATTCGAAATCGAATTGGTTTCGATTCAGAACATTGATGGCGAAAAGTCGAATGGCAGTTGTTGTGATGGGAGCCGTACAATATTTGCAAGACAACCACGATGCACCGATACATGTGACACTTACTTTAAGATATGTCTGAAAGAATACCATCAAGTTATGTCATCGAGTGGACCTTGTCGCTTCGGGGAAGCCACTACGCCAGTACTTGGTGCGAATTCATTCACTCTAACGAACATGACATCCGCTAACGGCTTTCACAATCCTATTTCTCTACGATTCACCTTTTCTTGGCTGGTAAGTCGATTTTCCCCTATTTCCTGAATGTGTATTTTTAGATCGTAGAAGTTAGTGCTGTTGGTATTATGTAGAGCACTGAGCTAGCAGTCCATAGTAAAGACCTCGATAATAATATAGATTAAATTTATGCGAACGGTTCACGCAGATGGCTGTATTTTTCAATAATAAAATTTTAATGCAGCCTCGGCCGTCAGCTGTTTTTAACCTTTGGGGAAATCGCGTCAAGAATTGAGGAGATGATATTGAGCTGCTTTTTGGCGAGAGGGACTTTATTTCGTTTAGGCTCAAGAAACAAACCGCTCGTGGCACTTTGCAATTTTGCACGAAATCAACTACGAGAAGCTTTCCATTTCGGAAATTAAATTTATCTTTTAAAACTCTTAAAATTTCTGACGGCAGCACGTTCATTTTAGTGTAATGACAACATCGTCGAAGGGCAAAATACAACAACAAATACAGCTGCGATTATTTAAACAAGATTAGTTTGGCCGAAAAAACAGTGTATGAGTCCACACTCGGTGTGTCGGTTTTCGATGCAGCCATAGATTCTGAATCATTGTTTATCAGAATAGTAAAACTGGAGCCACGTGTCTTTGGATTGACAGCCTTTTGTGTGAGTATATGTTAATTAATGCAGTTACGATGCATATTTGCAAAACAATGATTTTCCTTGACTGGACTCAAAAGCTTCCTTCCTGCCGAATGGTTGACTGTATATGCGAATATTCCCTTATATACCCTGAACAATCGCGTTTTTCGCTATGCGAACCCTTTGTGGTTGATGAGTTTTCGCAAGTACAATCTATCAGCAAGTTGTATGAATGATATTTTTTCTCCAAATGACGAAATCAAAGTTTATTTTGTAGAAAAATACAATTTTTGTTCAGCATTAGCGACCATATCTTTGGGCAAAAATGCTGTAGTAAGTCAAACGTAAATAAGAATTAAAGAAAATTTACTTGCGATATATTTCAATTAAAACATGAAAAAGAAAGGCAAGATTCTCCCAGGTAATTTTTGGTTTCCTGGGTAATTATGACATCCAAACTTTGGGCAACAGTTTGATTTAGTTTTTTTCAATCATTATAGAATCAATTAAGACTTTGTTTTTGTTAGAAGTTATGTTTGTCAATTTCGACAAAATCAATTTCGCTTGAAACTTCGATTGACTAGTCGAAGACAACAATATGGTATAAACTGATGCTAATTTGTTTTTGTCACTACTGGTTTCTTCCGCTTAATTAGTAAAAATGCAGAATTCAGACCAACTAAGTGAGATTTTATTGCAAAAATTATTCAATATTTTTCTTCACGTCAACGAAATAAAAAAATCCTTCGAATTTGATGTTAAATTACCCGTCTCCTGTTTCTAACAGTTTGAATTAGATGAGACATGACATGTATAACAAAACTGATTAAGTTTTGAATAGGTTTTGTGTTTGTTTCTGTATTTTGTTTCTCCTTACTTTGGAGGTACAAATCTGACTGTCATCAAAAATCACATTTAAAATGTAAAAACTCATTTGCAGCAGAAATTACTCCAGAAATCTTTATTTGTCTTTAGTTTGTCTGCCTGGGGGATGAGAAAGGAATTATGCATAATATATTTTGTAATAATTTGTATTGTTTTGACTTGTGGTTAAACTTAAAGGAAGTTAGGAGTTGATGAAATTTTACGCTTTTTCTCATGCACGACAGTGGAAGTTCAAAGTAAATATTATTACTGTCTTCCTGTATTAACACTGTCTTTCCCATGAAATATTATATTTTCCGGAAATTTGTTTTTTTTGTTTTGAAACTCCTAAAACATTGCACCTAGCATCTACTAGGTAATTGTTTTTATAGCTTCATGCAGTTTGTTACAAAGCCAAGGATCATTTTCTATAAGAGCACATTCATCATTTCAGACTTAGATATATCATTTATTTCTAATTTCTAGCACTTAATGATGGCTGGGGAGAAATTAATTAAAAGCATTCCTGTTTTGGTTATCAAAAATGTTGATTTCCTGTGGTTTAAAACATTTTAAGATGTAATTCAGACCCATTTCATAAAAAGTCAAATTGATTTTAAGTCTGTAAGTAATATGTTTATGTCCCAGCAGGTGCACTGTATTTCGTCTCATTTTTTGTTTTGCCTAGCTACATGTTTACATTTTCCTTTACAGACTTTAGTCACCTTAGAGTTGACTTAATATGGTATATGGAAACACATAACATGTTAAATTGTTATATAGCTAGTGCGTTTTTGACTCGAATGCGCACTCTCATTGGCTAAATTGAGGTTACATGGATGAGTCCAAATCAAATGTTCCCCGGCTGGTCAACATCTCGAAAATTATTGACCAACCGGTTAACACCATGCTGTCGCACATCACGTTTGAGAGTGGCAAAATTTAATAATTGTGGTTTATTTTGTTTATGCTATATAACAAAACACTTAATGACTGCTCCCTCGGGAAACATCTATTTTGCTTCCCTTGTGAGCAGTCATTAAGTGTATAGTGCCGCACATTAGATATAGTCACAGGGTGCGGAAAAAAATTTGAAATTGTGCGTGATTTTGGAGGCAAATTGTGTGGGACAAAAAGTTGATTGTGCGGTAAATTGTGCAGGATTGCACAATTTTGCACCAAACAAAATATTTGGTCTCCCACTTCTTATTAAAGCAAACATTGAATTCTTCTCATACCTCTTTTTTACCCAAACATAGTCAAATTTCTCCTGTAATGGTTAATTTACTTCTAGATTTTGCTTCAGCTGTTTTCATCTTATTGCCTGAAGTGTCGAACCTATTTTTTTGTGATTCTATGTTTCCTAAAGCTGTCAAATGAGCAAAAGAAAAACAGTCGAGGCGATTGCCCTATAATGCATTGCAAACCTCTAATGTATGTAAACTAGTGCCCAGGACAGCACAATCTGTGACAAGTTAATCGATTGAAGTGTGGACATTCTGGGGTGTTTTCAGTTCAGTTTACAAAGGTAAATAGCCGCAAAATTGTCCAAAAATACTCCAGAAATCTTAATACTCGGAAAAAATACCTGTTTTGAATAAATTTTTGAGTAAATATTTGACTATTGTGTGGGTTTTTAGAAATTGTGCATTTTTGTGCGGGTTTAACCGAATTGTGCAGTCCCGCACCTGAGCACCCTGTCAGAAGCCCTGTAGTCAATGCTCTGTAGCTTTCTTCTGTTATAAAAAAATCAGGAAAGTATGATACCTTTAAAAGAAAATTAGAATATATGGTGATCTGC
>JAOEJH020026459.1:0-10873 GCA_025448215.2 Palythoa grandis
TCTCACTCTCTCTCTTATTCCTAAATACCAATGTAGTTTTACACTACTTACAACTGTGTGTATTGTTGGAGGTGTGATTCTCACTCTCAGTAGTATTTTTGAATATTTAGCACAAAAACGAGGCTAACACTGTATAAAATGAATATGCGGTCATTTAAATTTGCATCGCCGTTGTTATTGCCATTACCACAACCAACGCCAGTGATACGATGTTGTCGTTACTTTGTTATTGGCTGAGAAGGCGTGTGGATACCCCGCAGCACAAAAAGAAGAGCTGTCAAAGGTTGGAAGAGCTCTTATTGAGCCAACGGCCATCCAGTGCATCCTGACCTTACTCCAGTCGTCTTGAATCTGTCTTGCTGCCATTGGATCCAGCTAGGCTGGGACGAGAGAGTGAGACTGACAATTTGTGCAACTCTCCCTTACTTAAATCTATTCATGCGCAAGTCATCTTCATCATCATCACCATCATCACAATCGTCATCACCACCATCATCATCACCATCATCATCACCACTACCATCACCACCACCACCACCATCATCATCATCATCACCATCATCATCATCACCATCATCATCATCATCATCATCACCACCATCATCATCATCATCATCACCACCATCATCATCATCATCATCATCACCACCACCATCACCATCATCACCACTATCATCATCATCATCACCATCATCATCATCATCATCACCACCACCATCACCATTATCACCACTATCATCATCATCATCACCACCACCACCATCATCATCATCATCACCATCATCATCATACTCATCATCATCATTTGAAGATGAAGATGTTCCTCTTCCCGAAGGAAGGATGAACACATTTTGTTGTGGCCGATATAATTTCAACTGTTAATATCAACTGAATGTATTTGTAATTTCCTTTATCATTGTCTTTGTTTTTCTAATACCATTTAGGAATTTTGCTGATATCAAAAACAACAGTTTCTGAAACGTTTTTCTTCTTCATCACCATTTCAGTGGCAGTCAGTGTTTGGTTACTTCGCGCTCGGAGCGCTTCTGGGTTTGTTGATGGGCATCGTCATAGTAGCGATTGGTGTTATCGCTGTGATCAAGTGTTGCAACAAGGAACGCGTAGCACCGTACTACACCGTACGTACACATTGTTTTTAACAAGCTGTTTTGCTAACCTACCAGCTACTTAAACAGAGATAAACATGAAAGAAAAGTAAAAGTTAAAATATCAATATAAAATATTGTAACCGCAGCTGTGTAAAGCTATACTCTTACCAAAGAAAGGAAGGTAGAACACTAATTTTCAGATATTGCAACAACAAACCGCAGAGAATGCTTAACAACAAGAAATTACTGATACTTCTTGTATGCAGGAGGAAATCAGAAATTTATATATGAATAAAAAGAGATAAAAACTTTGAAAACATTTTTGTTTTTGGAATAATAATTTACTGTGGAATGTGGGGGATTCAGCAAAAGTCTCGTTTTCATTTGATGCACGACTGAAACGGGAATCCTTAATTTGTCAAAGAAAAATGAGGAAGAGTTTTGGAGAAGGAGAGAGTTTTGATAAAGATTCTTGCATTGAATATAACAATGCCATCAAGGTTTTGTTGGCCGTTGTGGATATTAAGATTTTTTTCATATTTTCATGCCATTCAGGCTAAAAGAGTCTCTGAAAACGTTACTTTAATTGTACATAGGTTTTACATCTTTTAAGGTTTGAAACTTTTTCGGCCTGACTGGCACAAAGATATGCAGCGATTGTAAGACATTTTGAACAGAACAGTTTTGTAAGCCTCACTGCAGTTGCTTTTCTGTAATTGCATTATTCGTGAAGATAGAAGTCTATCGCTAGTACGAAAATCTAGCGTTTCTTCTTCCACGCCTGAAGTCCCGATTCGAGTTACTTGGGCGTTGATCTTTTACCATACGTTCTGTGCGACGTTTTTACCATTACTTATAGCTAATAAACACTTTCGTTTACTATAGCGATTCACCAACACCGACACCATGACGGTGTTGACAGGAGGATCACGTTACGTCTACCAGGGGGGTGATGATGGTGAAACTAAACCAGTGGCAAAACACAACGAACTTTGGTAAGAATGTTAGTAATAAACGGAGAATCAACTTAAGAGATCGATCTTCGTAGTTATTGTGATAAATAACTTCACCCAAAAATAATAATTGATCTGGTTTTAATCACCGTACGTTGATTATGATGATTCTTTCTTTAATCTAAAATGTAATCAGATTTCTAAACAAATCACAAAGGTGTCTGACACCTGTTTGTTAGTGTCACCAAATCTTCGTTCCGAAATGGAAAAATGCTAATGCCTCATTCTCATAATCGTCGCAAAACATTTTCATGTTTTGTGATCTTGGTTTATTGCGGATTTCAGTGCCGCCGGTTATTCGCATATAACTGTTACCTAATCTTCTCTAACCACAGAGTTGTAACTTTGTTAATGTTCACGTCCCCACAACGTTTCAGAAACTGTAGTTCCCTCTTCAGGTTTACAATGCATTTCACAAGTTCATGCCTTTTAAGCCCTTTTAGCACGGCACAAACTAATCCAGAATCGACCCAGGTTAGTTTTTGTTGTGTGAACAGTGCTAACCCGGGTTCGATGTGGCTTAATACTACTGAACCCATCTCCAGAGGTGGGTCTGGGTTAGGTTTTAAAATTAAGTGTTGTGGGAACACAAATCTGGGTCAAACCCTGGTTAGTTTTGATTTTACGTATGCAGACTAAAACATTTGCTCATCACGTTTTGTATGTAGCACAAGTTGCGCACTAATTTGGTAAAAATTTACACTGTTTTTGTTTTCAAAATTAAGATAAAATGAGTGCAGAAAACGCGAATCGAGGGTCGAAGATGAAATTTTCTTGCTGAGTGACATTTGTATGAAGATACCTGCTCAAAAAAAGAACCAGTCTTTGAAGAAATGGCGAAGAGGCTCGAGCGTTTACACAAATAAGAGAAAACCAAATCAACTGAAGCGAAAATATAAAAATATAAAAAATAAACAAGGCATTCTCATCGATACTCCTCTCCACCATACTGTTGTTCATAGGCGTTTATACAATCACAAAGTCAATGCGCGCGCTCTGATTGGTCAATCAGCTATTGTTTATTGTGCCGGTAAACTGGTAGGAATTTCGTGCGTCTTCTGAATTATTATATAAAAGCAATAGACCACACGTTTCTATGATTTATAGGCTGATAAACCACTTGGGATTTTGGAAGAACACTCGAAGAATTCGTAAATGATTTACGAATTCTTCTCGTGTTCTTCCAACATCCCGCGTGGTTTATCAGCCTATAAACCATAGAAACGTGCGTGTGGTCTATTGCTTACAAAACTAACCCGGGTTTGCCCTAGTTTCAAGCTCACACGCGATTTAGCCATTTAGCCATGTGAAAAAAATTGGGTCGGACCTGGGTTGATTTTAACCTGGATTGAACCTAGCTTAGTTTGTGTTAAGTGAAAAAGGCTAAAAAAAAGATCGCACCTCAGACAGACGCTACACAATCCCAAGGTATAAACGCTCTTACTAGCCTTAGCACTTATGCAAAAAAATATACCTAAAGCGGCAGGGTGCGAAATTAACGTCGATTAGCCGGCTTTGGCCAGCCACTTTGGTTCTGGGTCGGTAAAAATGTCTCAAAAAAAAATTTAGGGCCGGTTAAAATCCCAGACGAATGTTACCACTTCATATGTTGTTGAACCTATTTTTTTTCACTGGGCCGGCTGAAAAATTACTTAATTTCGCACCCTGAGCGGCTCTTATCCACAGAAAGCACCAAGCTGCAAATCTGCGCTCAACCTGCTGCATGCCTCTTGCTGTGTAAATTTTAACTCTGTGTTATATTTGTATAACCGTATGCCGTATTTTTCTACAGCGTAGTTCAGATGGACGAGAGTATTGTTCCTGTACTGACTCTTGACAGCTCCACACAGACGGAGAAAGCACTGGAAAGGTACAAGATTCCTTCAGAGATCTTGTGGACATACTTCTACTGTTAACTCCTGAGCGTTTTCATTCAGCTCGCGATTACCCCAATGCTCCTTTTGTTTAAAAGATAAAAGACCCTGTCTTCATAGAAGAGATTTATGTAAAACGAATAAAAGGCAGTCGTTAGCAAGCCCATGTTCAAGAAACTTATGATTTTCAAAATATATCTGAGCTTGAGGCTTCTTTTCATTAAAGTGTATATAATACCTGTGGGATTTTTTCGTTTTTAGAATCTAAATAACTTTCTAACTGACAAAGCAAAATATTTTTTTTTGATTTGGAGTTTTCTTTGTGGCGTATAATACGCTCGAGAAATTTCTTTTCCAGTTTCAAAATGAAGGATGGGTTCGGCAAAAGTGCTGTTACATCATTTCCAGAACTCATATTTGGGTTTCTGCCTTTTCATTCTTCTGATCAGAACAACTGCCAACAACACAAACTTCGGGCATGATTACAATCACACAAATCAAATATATTGCAAACATAAAGCGACAGTACTAGCAGAAACCCAAACATGAGTTTGAATGCGTATTACGCCGTGAAGAAAACTGCAAATCAAAAAGTAAAATACTGTGTCGGTTAGAAAGTTAAGTAGATTCTAAAACTGAAAAAAAAACCACAGTTATTATATATACTTTAATAAAAGGTTAAAGAATGGACATGAAGTTTAATAAACTGCAGTATCAGCGTTTGCCAATTCATTATACATCAGACACTGAAATGAACAGATCATGTATCTTGCAGATGCCTGCATTTTGCTCCACTCTATAAAACTTTCTTCTTTATTCTTTTTGCTTAAAAGATATTATTGCTCTCTGTATTTTATCATAGCACCGTACTACATTTCCAACAGGTTAGCCAAGTTGACTGATTTTAAAACCATGATAAATCATAAATTTGACAACGCAACAGACCATTTTTACGCTTCCGCCATTTTAGATTGAAAACGAGGCTGGACGGGCTGACCATACCTTTCTCGGAACTTTATTTTTCTTGTTTTCCAACTTTTCAAAAAAATACAGACCAATTTTTAGTAGATATTTCAACGCTGTCGACCAAGAAGACTCGACATTCCCACGTGACGTCATCCATTCTCTGTTATGGCCGTCCAGCCTAATTTTCAATCTAAGATGGCGGGTGCGTGACAGAAGTCTATTAAGCGAATGTAACATTCTTGGTCTAACGTTTCTGCTTTAATTAGCACTCTTACAAATTTATCTTTCATTTCACTCTCATTTTTCTTTTAACTTATTATCAATACCGTTATTTTCTGATAGTCTTGATGTTCAAGCGACGGTCGCCTTGGATACAGAACTTGAGAGACAAAGACAGGCCATGTTTTCAGAGGCTTTGACTTTATTAGCAAAAAAGCTCCGAGTTAAACGGGACATCAACAGACAGCAAGAAAAAAGTGTAAGTAACTGAAAACGGTTTTCAATGTTATTCCTTAGTAAGCTAAGTTATGTCCTTTCGCGAGCCAAAGTGGCCCAAGGAGCTGGCAATGATCTCCGGTTTCTTTAACATTAAGCGGATGAGAGTCATTGACTCCCGTCGTAGATTAGCCCTACTTTTTTCGCTACTCGCTATCTGCCGCTCAAAAGAATAATAGCCAATCATATTGCAGGATTCATGATCTAGTATCTTATATAGACAATAATAGCCAGTCATCTTGCAGGATTCGTGATCTAGTATGTTTTTTCTAGTAATGTTTAATTTTATAATAGTACATCTTGTTATATGCTTAAACGTACGTTTTTCTCCAAGAAACTATTGCTACGTTATTTGACATGGTAATAGTGATTGTTACCACGTTTGTCCTTTTACACAGTTAATGAGTAGTCTCAAGGCGGAGTTTGGTGGTATATCATAGTGATTGTTACCACGTTTGTCCTGTTACACAGTTAATGAGTAGTCTCAAGGCGAAGTTTGGTGGTATATCATAGTGATTGTCACCACGTTTGTTCTTTTACACAGTTTATGAGTAGTCTCAGGGAGGAGTTTGGTGGTATATCAGAGTGATTGTTACCACGTTTTTCCTTTTACACAGTTTATGAGTAGTCTCAGGGCGGAGTTTGGTGGTATATCATAGTGATTGTTACCACGTTTGTCCTGTTACACAGTTTATGAGTAGTCTCAAGGCAGAGTTTGGTGGTATATCATAGTGATTGTTACCACGTTTGTCCTGTTACACAGTTTATGAGTAGTCTCAAGGCGGAGTTTGGTGGTACATCATAGTGATTGTTACCATGTTTGTCCTGTTACACAGTTTATGAGTAGTCTCAAGGCGGAGATTGGTGGTATATCACAGTGATTGTTACCACGTTTGTCCTGTTACACAGTTTATGAGTAGTCTCAAGGCGGAGTTTGGTGGTATATCATAGTGATTGTTACCACGTTTGTCCTGTTACACAGTTTATGAATAGTCTCAAGGCGGAGTTTGGTGGTATATCACAGTGATTGTTACCACGTTTGTCCTGTTACACAGTTTATGAGTAGTCTCAAGGCGGAGTTTGGTGGTATATCATCTCGAATGCTTGCTGACTACAGAATTAAAGTTGAGATATTGAAAAAGACTTTAAAGAAAGAAGGAAAGGTAGGACGCAGTAACCATTAAATTTGCACTAGTAGTTTTCTTTTTCAAAACGCAAATGGCTTTTATGACAATTCCTTATGTATTTAGATATATTTACACCAGTAAGGTTGACCAAAGTTTTGACACAGTATCAATGGTAAAGATCAGGAGTTGAAAGATTATTTAATGTATAGTTTTAAAACTCAACGAAAAACGTATATTCAACCAGATAGCTGAACTTGGTTTCCGTTTCAAATTTTCAAATTTTCCTTCAGTTTGGCATGGTGGTCATCACTCACGCCTTCCACCTCTATGACCTGGGTTCAATTCCTGGGCTCCGCAAATAAGAAGTGATTTGTCGATCTCAATTTGACACCGTGGGTTTTTCTCCGGTACTCCGGTTTTCCTCCCTGTACAGAATCGAGACTAGGTAACAACATCTGGCCTTGGAGGGACCATTAGGGAGAACACTAGTACTGATGTAACAAGTAATGGTGTTATCCTCATTAAATAGATTGTATCTTATTTATTTAAGAATCAATCTAAATAATATGATAAAGATATTCTATTTAAGCAAAGCACGTACAAGTATTGTGTTTATAACGAAAGCCTTTATTTTACCAACTTAGGTCCGGCTCGTGAATCTGTCAAAAACTCAGACCCAGGAAATACGACAAGCTGAAAAAAGAACTAGAGGTTTGGTGAATGAGGTACGAGTTTAAAAACCGTGGTTGTGCTCTAGCTTTTGTATTGTATTGCATTGCATTGCATTGCATTGCATTACATTGCATTGCATTGTATTGTGTACAATACAATACAATACAATACAATTTATTCATTTGTGCATATTTTGTGTTGTATTGTATATTGTATTGTATTGTATTGTATTGTATTGTATCGTATTGTATTGTATTGTATTGTATTTGCAAACACAACTAATTGTTTTTTACAGGGATGAAAATACACCAACTGGTTTGTGTCAAAAGCAATTTTCTCCTTTTCACAGTGAACTTTTTATAAAAAATATTATGAAATTATTTTCGCGTTTATGTACACGACTTAAACAAATGCGAAAGATAAACCTGAAAAATAAAATACCAAGACTTCGATAAATAGTGAGAACATTTGCAATGTTTTAACGTCCTCTTGGATAAGGACATTAGAACTGGAGGTTTAATAATCTCTTGATCTTTTCTTGAGTGGCTTAAAAGAGCTTACCAAAACGAGAAGGGTAGCGATCTTGGTGTTGTGACTGTAATCTCCTGTCCTTAAAACGGTCTGCATGTATTGGGAAAACAGCTGTTAGAAATAACCTTTTCTCCTTCCTTTTCCTTTTTCCTTTTGCTATTAGGTATTAAAGTTGAATAAATCCTTAACTATATATATTATGGGCAGAAAAAACGGACAAAATAAGTTGTTTTGCTCTTGCTAAATGGAGGACTGTATGCAACATTTCCCCAAAGGGGAGGTGAAATTTGTAGATATTTACCGAGAAGGTAGATAATCAAGTAGTTGTGTACCAAATCAGTCGGAAAAAATAAAGCTTGGTTATAGAATAAAAACTCTGTAATGCTTTGATGATTTCCTTACATTAAATTGCGCATGTGTGCACATGGCAGTGCAGTGTAGGGTTGTTTATAGGTCGGTTTTATTCGTTCCTTCGTTTTCTCGCTCGTTCGTTCGTTGGTTCATTCAGTTGCTCATTCGTTCGGTCGCTCGTTCGTTCGCTCCTTTGTTCGCTCGTTCGTTCGTTCATTCGGTCGTTTGTTGGTTCACTCCTTTGGTTGCTCGCTCTGTCGTTCGTTCATTCGGTCGCTCGTTCGTTGTTTTGGTCGGTCGGTCGCTCGTTCGGTCGCTCGTTCGTTTGTTTGTTTGTTTGTCCGTTCATTCACTTAAACCTAAGCAAATGTTTGAACTACATAACACTCTACTTCCGCGCTGACTCTTTATTAACTGGCCAAAGGCAAAACTTGTTTAGAAGTGCGACTGAAATGCTAGTATTATTAATTCTTTTTCTGTCGTTAATTATACAGCGTGAGCGAAAGCAAATTCTGGGGATGTTGAGAGAGAGACATCGGGCTGAAGAACAGAATTTGAAGCAGCAATTGAAACTCGAGCAGGACGTAGAAATGGAGAAACTTAGAAAGGTTAATTTTCATGTTACTTTTTTTTTCTTTTTTTACCTTACAGCTTAAAATAAAAAAGGTAAACGCTAGCATTGTAATTGCACGAATTAGTTGTTGTTGTTGTTGTTGTTGTTATTATTATTATTCTAAGTAGCTCTGAAAAACGTACCGTAGCAGCCCTGTAAATATACCAGCAAATAGACTCCTCAGTCACGTTACGGTGAAACTAACCATACCATAGAACTGCAATTGCATTGTAACGCTAGTGTTTTCTGTTACAACAGGAACTGTCTGTTGGCAAGAGGTTTGCTATGAAGGAAGCTCAGAATCGCCTCCTACAAGAGTTGATTAAGGAGACAAAGCTGACCAAAGATCAGGCTAATACCCTTATAAAAGAGCATTTGCAGAACATAGCAGCCGTGGACAAAGCACTGGGTGATCAAAGAGCTCGACAAGTTATGGCGCTTGACATGCGGCTTGCACAACGAAGGGCACTGGTGCAGAGAAAGGTGACTGACTGAGATGATATTCCTGGAAAGGATGCTTTGTTTTACGCTTTGACGTGGATTAGTACATTATCATTATATTTACAGTTGTACCTCGCTATTTTGAACTTGGTTATTTCGAATTTCCCGTTATTTTGAACTGATATTCGTTTTCCTTTGTTTCATCCTACCTTTTGTGTCATTTTACTACGTTTATTTCGAACTCAGATATTTCGAATTTCCCTTTTTTTCGAACTAATATTCGTTTTCCTTGGTTTTATCCTACCTTTTTGAGTCTTTTTACTACGTTTATTTTGAACAAGGATATCAGTTCCAGTTCCCCGCGTTTTGAATTCATTGCTGTTTCCCCTGGACAAAATTCTACCCCTTGGTTTTGAACTCTAATTACAAAGCTGACTGACAAACATCAGAAGGTGTCAGAACGCAATGTGATAATAGTTTTATTTATTGTCACAGTGTGGATTGCTCACTCTGCCGGTACCGCTAAATACCATCTGATTGTTCAGTCTGCTTGCTAATGAAGGAGCTGACGAGATCCGCCGCCATATGGGTCAGCTCTTCATCATCATCGAGAAAAATGTTTGCAAATCTCGGCAATGCTGAACCGGTTATTTCGAACCCCCGCTGTTTCGAAGTATTTTTTCCCTTGTTGAGAATTCACGACAGTATAGCTCACACTGATAGCTGTAATTCAAATTCCGGTTTATTCTCATTTTGTGCGGGTTTTTATACATTTATTACATCCATTTTGAAATTACAGTCAATCTGTGCAAACTCATTGGCTTAGAGCAGTGCGATTAATTCCTAAATGGCACTATTTTGAACTCTAAATCGCATCTTTTTTTCAGCCATTCACTAGCAAGCATTAAAATAAAACAGCCAATGAGATTTCAGGATTCTACTGCTTTGGCCAATCAGATTACATTAAAAAAATAAGGGAGAGACACCTTGGGGGAAAATTTTGCAAACTTTGTTCCAAAAATTCCACATTTTCTCACAAACCAGCTCCTTGATAAATAAAACTGTTGATTTTTACCCTTTCTTGCTGTGTGATTTCAAAATGGATGTAATAAAGTGGTGATTAAACTTTGTGTCGTGCAATTTTGGTCTGAAATCATACTTGTGGCTTCAAATCAAACTCGCGCTACGCGCTCGTTTGATTTTGAAATCACGCGTATGATTTCAGGCCAAATTGGTGTTTCTATTTACGTAAAGAAAGAAACTGCACGTTAACCTCCTTGTCACGTAGCTTGTTCGTGCGGTGGCAAACTACAAGTCACGTAACACCTAGGGCCGGGCTGTGACGAAAATAACCAAATCAGATAGCACGTCAATTAGCACCTTTCACAGTAATTCCAAACTACTCTTAATTTTATCCCAGTGTCCTGCCTAGTTGTATCACTTTTATCCGAAATCAATAATTGACTCGAAGTTCACTATAAATCACAACACCCTTAGGAATTCGAAATAACGGGGTTTGTGTTCTAATCACTCTGCAGTGAACCGCATACAAATTATTTATAAACTATCAAGAAAATAACAATATACACTATGTACAGGGAGGTGTATCTCGTTTATTAGCCTGTGTCATTATGCCTGTACATTTTATGAGATTTGTGAATGAGTCACGATGGCTAGAGAT
>JAOEJH020026566.1:0-10872 GCA_025448215.2 Palythoa grandis
CTGAAGCCCGGATTGTGATTGGTTCATTCAACTGTCCCGATAACAGGTAGCCGATAACAAGTTATCGGATAGTTTTCAATTAGGGAAAAATAGAGTTCGGAATGGGCCAATCAGATTTGAGGAAATTGTAATTATAACAAATAGGGTA
Organism: Palythoa grandis; assembly: GCA_025448215.2. Lineage (NCBI taxonomy): Eukaryota > Metazoa > Cnidaria > Anthozoa > Zoantharia > Sphenopidae > Palythoa > Palythoa grandis. The sequence goes on from JAOEJH020026566.1 coordinate 149, forward strand.
AAACATTTTTTGGATAGAAACGACTTATTAAGCGTTATCAATGCACTGGTCTTCAGCAAGCTCTATTATTGTTCGACTGCCTGGTCCAGTACGACAAAGAAGAGTATCAACAAATTACAGAAAGTCCAAAACTTCGCAGCTAGGATTATAACCCGTTCGCAGAAATTTGATCACATTACCCCTGTTCTCAAAGAATTGAAATGGTTGTCTGTCGAATCTATGCTTGTAACAGGGATTACATACTGGTTTTTAAGTGTCTAAGGAGATTGGCCCCTGACTGCCTTGCTAAGAAGTTCAAAAAGAGGTCTGAAATACACAATAAAGACACGCGGAACAAGAATAAGATGAACATCCCAGGGTATAGAACGGCCTCAGGCCAAAGAACCTTCCATTATCGACCAGTTTCACTGTGGAATTCTTTACCTAAATTATTATCCTTAATACAGCCTGTGTCTAGGCTGTGTCCGTCTTTGATCTAAAGTTCAATAATTAATGCAGTTTAATTTGGTCACTTTGAAAGTTTATTTTTGCGACTCAATAAACAGCATTTTATATAGATTTTAGAAATACAAGATTAAAGTGTGTGTTAAGTGAACTTAATCCCACTCTAACTTTCAGGTTGCAATTGTGGGGCGGCCAAGGAAAGGGAGATCTCGAGGAGACATTGCAATTGATGACATTAAAGTGGAAAAGGGACGATGCCCAGTTCGTCGACCATCAAGTGTGTTTACCTGCATACTTTATTTTTTTGTTCAATCTTTTGGTTTGCAAGAGAGAAAGTGGATATAATTGTGGTGGAAAAAGCTGTACAATATCAATAGTTCAACTCTTTTAGACTCTCCAAATAACAGCCACTCTTAGGTGCCAAATTAACATTCCAGAACGCTTATTAATTTTGGAGTTTTACCATCCTTCAGAGCTTATTAGGACACCCCGTTTATTAATTTTTCAAGTCCAAGGATAATAGTAATAATAATAATAAAACATACTTCTATAGCGCTATTCCTGCTGTTCATAGCTCTTTACACTTAGGTTAAAGTATAAACAAAAATAAACTAATCTAAAGCTAGTAAAAAGTTAAAATAATGTTTAGCTAAAAGACATATCTTATAACTTAAGTTGGGATATAAATAAAACTAAAAAGAGTACAAGTGTTAAAAGAATGCTTTGTTAAAAAGCCATGTCTTGAGCCGGCGTTTAAAGACTATAATGACTCAGAGTTCTTTATATCGATTGGGAGAGTATTCCAGAGAGTAGGAGCAGCAATAGAGAAGGAGCGGCCGCCATAGGTCTTGAGATTAAAAGCAGGCTTGCAGAGCAGATTTTGATTTGAAGAGCGGAGAGACCTGGCAGGGCAGATGACCCTTAACTTAGGATCATCAAGTGGCCTAGTGGTCAAAATTTTAAAAGATAAGTTCCAATCTATGTCATGTTCGGTCTTCGTCTTTCTCTGATTAAGATCGATAGTGATGCAAGTTCTAATTTTAAGTTTCATTTTGTTTGCGAGAAACAGCCAGCGCTAGAGACCATCACCTCGAAGGATTTTTGTAACTGTATATTATGTTCCTTTGTTGACAGTTCGAAGTGTATGTTTCATTATTGACATACTTTTCCTGATTTGTCGTCATTTATCAAAATTCCCACCCCCGTTTATTAGACTGTTCAAAAATTTCTCACCCCCGTTTATTTTGACACCCTTCTCAAACAATATTAATTAGCAATATTTACGTTTTTCAGAAAGAGCATTACTATAACTTGCTCAATGAAGGATTTGTGAATTTCAAATTTCTATTTCTTAGACTGAGAAGGACTATTAAAATGTATAGATTTTGATTCAAAACTGAGAATGAAGTTTACATTTTTCTTAGTCAAGCCCTTCTTCGTTTCGATCATTCCTGTTTTTGGTTGCTTTGCTTTGTTGCTTTTTTGTAATGCACTTTAGCTTGCGTTTTATTGGTATGCTCTTAGGTGCATAACTGCGAGTGTGATTAATTGTTGTAGAATTAAGAGTTGCTGTTTTCTTTGTAGATGTCTGCACTTTTGCAAATAGCTTTTGCGGCTGGACAAATGGGGATAAGAGGAAACCAAACGTGTTGAAATGGCAACGGGGACGAGTACCTTCATACTTCCATCGTGCCAAACCAAAATGGGATCATTCCGGTGAAGGTACGGAAAAAATCCATTCTAGAAAGTAATTTCTTTAGCACAGAAATAAATATACATATATGAACGGCGAGAAGGATCATTAAAGATAGAACATATGGCTTATATAGTACAAGATTACCCTCCTCATATTTAGCAAAGTGATGTTGATAAAATTAATAAAAAGAAAGAAGTCACGAAAGACTGATGATAACAAAGAAACACACGTGTGCACATACGTACACATAGAGTGATGGAAATCAAGTAAGGAAATTTATGATCTCAAAGTTCATGAGTTGGAAAGATATGAATAAAGTTTGTTTGAAAATAGCGAAAGTGTAGTGATAGACTGAATTTCATTAGGTAACGAGTTAAAAAATTTGGGATCCTGATAATTAACAGATAATTTACGAATATCTATTTTAAATTTAGAAAATATATGAAATAGTTTATAGCTTCTTGTGTTGTAGCTATGGGTTTGTGAATTAAGATAAAATATTTCCCAGAGAGCATGAGGAAGAACATTATACCAATAGTGGAACTTAGTTTTACAGCTTTGAAAAAGATAGATACAACTAAATCTTAAATTTTTAAGTCGCCCTAATTTTCTTAAGTCGCTTTAAGTTACTGCAGCTCCCAGGTTAGGTCTTAAAAAAAGTGACAATGTTGCCTTATTAGTTTAAATTTAAAGATGATTTACTTGAGTATATCATGCCTTTACCTCGAAAATTCAGGTATGGTTGCATATTTGAAGAAGTCCTTTCGAAGGCTAAGAGGAGCTATAGCAGTTCTTGCAAGTCCTCCAATGAGTGGAGAACGTTGCATTACCTTGCATTACTACATGTATGGTCGCGGAACCGGCGAACTTCATCTTTACCTCCTGAATAGTGTAAGAGCAAGACGTCCTCTGTTGCTTTGGAAAAAAACGGGAAGTCAGGGTAACAAATGGCGAAAAGCACGAGTGAATTTCCATGGATCGATGTACAGGGTCAGTACAAAGTATAATCGCATTAAGTAAAATATAAGCGTAACGCTTGTGGAATCTGGCTGGCCATATTGTCCTATTAGTGGCTGCAAGTTGCCATTGGTACACATGTGCTGAACTTGCAATTTTAATCTTTTTCGGCCACATCCCACAAGCGTTACGCTAACATTTTACTTAATACTTTTTTGGAACCTTGTTTGTTAGCTGTGCCGTGCTGAGGAGGCCCAGCGAAGCCGAAACAGTTGTCCACGGCTGCTAACACTCAGGCTCACTTCTTTTAAGGGTAGATGCAGGGGATAATGCCCCCTACTCATGTGGCCTTAGTGCCCAATTAGTGGCTGCAAGTTACCATTGGCACGCATTTGCTGAAGTTGCGATTCTATTAAAGTATGTTTAAGGTTGGTCTTGTGCGGTTTCTATAATTTTCCACTACATGGTACATAAATGAAAATCCTTCAACCTTAAACACTGGATATTGAAAAAGCACGGAAAGTAAGCTTTCGATAGCGAATGCTGTCCTGTTAACACATGGATCTTAAAGCAGGCCTGTTTACATTATAAATTGACTAAGCCAGGGAGATTGTAAGATTACATGTACCGTTTGAGTGTTAGAGTGTCAACCTACCAGGTTAGCACGTCCAGGAAAATCCCGGCAAAGACCTTGAATTATTCTTAGAAAACAAATCCAGGCCTGGAAAAGTTCTGGAAAAAATTGAATTTTAGGAAATGTACTGGAAAATTAAAGTCCTGGAAAATCAAATCCACTTTCGAGAACTCAATTTGTGCACTGCGTACCATGCATGGAGAACTACATAGAGGATCGTGATTTTTTTGGACAAATTAAAGTCAAAGTCAAAATTTTTTCTGAAGTCCCACAAGGTTCTAAATGCAATTTAAAGATTTTTTTTTTATTTTTTGCAAATCATCATGCTAATATATATTTCTAGTTTTTTTCATTGATTCATTGATTTTTAAATGTAATATATGGTAATATACTAAATTGTCTTGGGAATTGTGCTTATAACCTTCTGTATGAACGTTAAACTAGTCTTTTAACTTAATTTCTTTCTGTAAACCAGATTCCCGTGTCGGAAATCCACATTGTGTTTGGTTTCCAGGAAATACTGCTATATAATATTTGTACGTGTGCGGCTTGAGTTATAGTGTGCTGGGATTTTAGCTTGAGCTTCTTTTTGTAAAACAGATTGCTGTTGTTGGAAAGCCACGGAGGGCGCGGTTTCCAGGAAATACTGCTATATAATATTTGTACGTGTGCGGCTTGAGTTAGAGTGTGCCGGGATTTTAACTTGAGCTTCTTTTTGTAAAACAGATTGCTGTTGTTGGAAAGCCACGGAGGGCGCGGTTTCCAGGGAATATTGCTATTGATGACATTAAGATAACGCGTGAACCGTGTCATTATGTTACTCCCATCTGTAAGTTCTCAATCTTTCTACAAATCAAAACCAGAAGATTTTGATAGGAGAAAGCGTATTCTTATGCTCGACTGTTTCAGTACTCGTAGGTACTAGATAAACGTCTCGGGATGCTTGTTAAGTCTTTAGATTTTTTCACATACCCCGAAGCTTATTAGAACCCCCTGTTTATTAATTTTTCAAGTACAAGGATGACCCTGTAACAATCATCAAGTGGTAAAAACGTTGAAAGACAAGTTCCAATCCATGGTCATATTCGTCCTTCTTCTCTTTGTCTTATTAAGATCAAAAGTAGCGCAAGTTTTACTTTTGAGTTTTAGTTTGGAGACCATGAAGAGTTTTTTTTGTAACCGCATATTATGTTTTTTTGTTGAAAGTGTGAAATGATTTGTATCTTTCTTTATTGGTATACTTTTCCTGATACTTTACACGGCAGTCGCACGCTCACTGGAGATACACAAAGTAAGTTTTAAGTTAAAGTGCAACATTCCACGCAGTGAGACAGCTCGTAAAACAGCTACTGACTTTATTTGACATTATCTAGCCACAGGAAACTGCAGTTTTGATCATGGATTCTGTGACTGGACAAACATGTTGCTTGGTGACAGCACTGATTGGAAGTTACAGAAATCTGACAATCTTAACATTGAATACACAACTGGCAAAGGTGTGTCTCGTAGCATACTTTTAAACACTTTTGAATTGTCGCAGTTTTTGGTCATTGTTGGTTGCAGGTTTCTATATCATATCTTATGTGAAAAGCTTCTTTTTTGAAAAGGAAGCGAAGGAAGCAACCTGAAGATCGTCTAGTCGACCGAAACCGTTTGTTTTTATCGTAATCATATAACATTTCTAGCCTATCTTTTAAATAGTTGTATGGAGAATTCGATTTTAAAGTTTTGTTAGTTAAAATTTTTCAGAAGTAACAAATTAAAACTTTGTTTCAATAACATCCGCGAGGGGAAGTACTTTGGGACACTTTTGTATCTGATAGGCTTACGTTGCTTTGGTTAAAACTTGGTAAAAAAAAAAGCTGGTCCAAAGCTCGGAACAAAAATGGAAGAAAAAGAAATCTTCAGCTCTTTTCTGTTCTGTTTTTTTTTTTTTTTATCTTTCTATAACTGCTTCCGGTCTCCATTATCTTTTTCACACGACAACGATGTAGCAATTCCAAAAAGCCTTGCCGTCGCTGTTGATTCACCCTAATGTTTTTAATAATAATAATAATAATAACTTAAGGCTGTATAACTTATAGGGTTGTGATACAGCATAAAAGTAAGGATTAAGTGAAATAAATCAAAAATAACGAACTAGCAACCAAACTTTGTCTGTACTATTTCGCATCCGATTCGGTTTTGAGTTGACATACTTGAGCTTTTTCATTTTTAAAAGTGAGGAAGACAAAATTACTTAATTTGTGCTATTTTGATAATTTCATTGTCTATTTTCTTAATTCAGGGCAGGATTACTTGTATTTTGTTGGCCCTTTGATTGCTTATTGATATAATTACCCATGTAAACCAAGGAAACCTGTACTGTCCACACGTCACTTACGTATTGCGTTTTGGCGCGAAATTCTCCCGCCTTTTGTTGGAGAGTGGTGCGTACACTGCGGTTGTTTGAACTTATTAACATGTTACGTACTCAGAACCTTTTCGTTCCAACACATGTTGCTTTCAGAGTGCAATGCATGAAAACGATGTTTGGACATAAAGAATGATTTTATTGTAGTAACAAATAATTACAATTGAAGATTAATTTTACTTCTATTTTACGAAGTTTCCAAACTGCCTTCATTACTTCTCGACTCAGGCAATTTTAAACAAAAGTTTGAAAACAGGTGTGAAATTTTGCATACAAATTTGTCGTTAGACCGGCATTTAACAACTACGTCCATAAAGTTCAAGTAAAAATTTCGAAACTGTAAAACTGTGATGAATACATTCTACTTTCCTAAAAAATCTCCTTCCATTTACCATTTTTGACTCCTAGGACAACATATTTATGTGGCGGCTAAAGGTGGATGGTCCAAGAAAGGCCAAACTGCAGTGTTAACCAGTGGAGAGTTACAAGGAACTCTGTGTATGCATTTCGTCTACACCATTTACGGAAAAGGGCCATCCTATTTAGTGGTCGAAAAGCAAGAAATGGATGGAAAATTAACTATTGAGTATATTTGGACCAGAGAAAAGAAACTGAAAATCGAGTGGAAAAAGAAGAGAATAGAGATACATAGTTTTGGTGCTCGCAAATATAGAGTAAGTTAAAGATTTTAGTATTTTGTCTTACCTTCTTTATATCCCGACAAACACTGACGTCCTCCCCGTTCGTCAGTCTCACTCCATCTTATGTTTCAGTTGCTTTGGCTTCATGGACGTAAAGTTTACATTGAATGCCATTTTAGACATTTTGTCTTCCCCTATTTGTGAAAACGTTCGTGTGGTATTGCAGATTGTAAGAGTATATTTTGCTAAATTTCAGTGCAGTATTGCGATTTTGACGGCAGCGTGGGTAGCGTAATGGTAAGTTGTCTCCGGGTTCAAACCCGGCCCGCCAAGCGTTGATTAATTGTGTATGATCTTGTCGCCAAAGTTGACTCAGTTTTCCACCCTTGCGAAGTCGGTCAAATGAGTACCAGCTTCCCCTGGGGACTAGCCTGCGACGGATTAGTGTCCCGTCCAGGGGGAGTCAATGGCCCTCATCCGCTTAACACTACAGAAACCGGAGATATTTACCGGTTTCATTGGGTCACTTAGGCTTGTAAACTAAAAGAGATTCCGCTTTTTATGGCGGGTTTTAATTGTGTTTTTTTTATGTTTCGTTTATGCGATTTTGTGGTTTCCAGATCAACCGTTACATTCTCTTCCCAATCAGTTATAGCCAACTCATCAAATAAACAAATACTAAACTAATAATAAACTAATACTAAACTAATAATAAACTAATAATAGTAATAAAATAGAATAAAACTCCACTCCAGCTCTTTTTCCTTTTTCCACAATCATGTCAGTACAAAATAAAAATAAAAGTGCATCCTTCATCTGCGACAGTTATACACAGGACATGTAGTCCACTGATTGTAATATTTGTTCATTCCCATTTCAAATTTTTACTATAAGTTGTGCGATGAGGCTACAACATGGCTGCGACAACAGTTTTCTTGGTAAAGACCCTCCATTATCAAGGCCTGACTAAACCTACAAATGTTGCAAAAATTTAGTTTTCCATGTTAAAACTATACATCTTCTAACGATCATGGCTAAACTTGGAAAGCACTTTCAGTTCATTCGATTAGAAACTTAAAGATTTCTAAGGATTTTCCAATTTTTTTGAATTGATTATTAGGAAGACCGAAATTCTAATTAATGTTATATATTCATTTTCAGGTCAACTTTGTTGGCGTAAGTGGAGGTAAAGATGGAAAAGTTGCAATTGACGATGTTTCATTTTCCAAAGGATATTGCTGAAGTCACGTAAGCAGTTTTTAACGTTTGCGATGTGAACGTCGGGCATATGACCGGGATCGCATATAAGGAAGTGAAACCAAGTTTAAACTCATGTGAAGTTGTCAGAGTTTCCTGTTGATTATAAATGAAACTGAAGCAGGTATAAAATTGTCGTTACGGTTTGTTGCCGCAATATTAATAAAAGACGCCCCTGAAATCCAAAAGTTTAAAAAAACACCCACTCTGAAACCCAAAAATTAATTTAAGACGATCCTAAAAGCCCAAACTTTAATAAGCGCCTTCCCTGAAAGCCGAAACATTAACCAGCACCTCCCTGTAAGCCAAAACTATGAAAAGAGCTCCTGCCTGAATGCTTAAACTTTAAAAAGAGCCCTCCCTGAAAGCCAAACTTTAAAAAATGCACATCCCAAAGGCCACAACACATAGGCAGATAGTAAATACTTTATAAAACGCAGGCAGGCCGACAATCAGGCAAGCAGACAGACGGACAGACAGACGGGCAGAAAAACGGACAGAAAGACAGATAAGAAAAGTAAAAGTCTGAGCAGATAATAACTATGATAGAATGTGAGGACACACATAACGTTATTTTGCATTGGACAGCCGAAAAAGTTAAGAGCTACAATGAATTGTCCGCTGACATGTTTAGTTAAAACAGAAGACACTGCTGCTCTTTTTGCGCACTTTTATTTATTTACACATTGTATTTTCCTTGTTAACCACACAGCAAACGTTTTGTCTATGTTCATTTATTCTGCTGCCACAACTTGATAGGTTGATATTTGCTATTCATATTCAAGCTCTGCGGTTTGCGAAACACTTCAGCACAACACCGTACGTAGGCACTGAAAATTATTGTAGCTCTCATCGTCTCGTAACAGTTATATACATATATCCTAGCAACTTAGAAGCAGACTTATAATGGTCTCAGTGTTTTATACATAACAAAATTACTCGATTCTGATTGGCCGAGAGCAGTGCTGTTTTTTGATAAACGCAGTGCTAAAAGGAGTTAATTTAGTTCAAAAATAGTTAACTCAGTGCAATTTACTCACGGAATTGTCACTTTTAATTGGCTTATAAACAATAGTTTGGTAAGACGAAGAACTGAATCAAGTCTTTTGCTTTGGTCGCGTGATACTTTAAAGATAAAAGTTGCAAAATTGTCGGCATCCAAAGCAGATCTTGCTCTGTAATTGTGTTATGTATATTATTAAAAAGTAATCGCACGACTTTTTTCGTTCAATTTGTTAGTAATTTCCACTCGTGTGTTTTTCAAAAAGCTCAAATTGCATTCACCCTACGGGCTTATGCAATTTTGATACTTTTGAAAACTGAACCAATCGTGTAAATTATTTCCAAATTGAACTCGAAGTCGTGTGATTACCTATACTAAGATCATATCAGAACTGACGCTACTGCGGCCTATTTTTATAAATTTATTATGCTGTTAAAGGACAACTTTGATAGATTAGTGTTAAAAGCGTTCTTGCTAAACATCGCTGGACGGATTGTATTGCTGTCCTATACGAAAACAGTAAATGTTTAAATCACAGCGCAGTAAAGTTTGAAATTTAAGCTACATGAGTTTGTAAAAAATTGGAAAGAAAATTACTCTTCTTTCATTTACTGCCAGACTTATCATTTATTTGTTTATCATTCTGCTGTCAGTTATATTTAGCCTAAAATCTGTGGAAGTAATGATATAAACTATAAACTCCCTTCAAAAAAACTCCATCAAAATTCTCGCTCTCGATCAACCCACTTTTGGCGGAGTCAATCGACGACAAACATAAAAATAAGCGGGATGGCCTAAGTAAGAAAGTGACAACTAAACAAAAAACTTTGCGATTATTTTTATCTTGTTGGCAACAAATATTAATTACTCGAGAATATCAGGCGTTGTAATCCGTCCATGAGTAATAAATTATATTTACCGAGGAATTCTAAATGGCCGACTATTTGACATTTTGAGGAATGGTGCGTGACTTTTACAAATCAATAATCCCGCAAGCACACAATCCCTTAAAAGCGTTTTGCACCAGAAAAACTCACAAATTGGCTACTTGCCCCGTCGCCCCCTAATATTTCCGCACTGGTCTTGATGATAGATTAAACAAGAGTAGCTAATGAGCGAGGGGGAAGCGGGAAAGTGGGGGTTTAAATAAGTGGGGGTGTGAAGGGATTTGGTTAAGATTTCATTTTCAATCAAGGGGAGCTGTTTATAGGTAACTGTGGGCAAAGAAACAATTTCTGCGTGCAAGTAATAATATTAATATTAATAATAATAATTTAATAGCATTCCACAGGGTTGCTATTCTATACTAACTACAGCCAATTATAATTAGCTGGGAGTCGATTTTGCGGAGGGAGGAAAACCGGAGTTACCCGAAAAAAAGCCCTCGGAGTCAGATTGAGATCGACAAATCTCAGCCCACCTGCAAGGCCCGGGAGTCGATCCCGGGTCGTCGAGGTGTGAAGCGCGAATGGTGACCACAGCTCCAAGCTGACTCCCACGTGGCATAAAAATGGCATGTCCCAAACGTCGTGAGCCTGAGCTCTGTCTGAACAGCTGTTCTTTTCGTTTAGTGTGATGTTCACTCTCAGCAACTACCAAAATTAATAAGCGGTTGGGGTGTTTGTGTGTGTGTGAATGAGGGGAGGGGGGGTATTTTTGTATTTGTGTGTGTGAGTGGG
>JAOEJH020026667.1:0-10865 GCA_025448215.2 Palythoa grandis
GTTTCTCGGATGAAGTGTTCAAGAAATTAAGAAACCCTTAAGAAACTTTCAGGGCTAAATCGGGTCAAATTTTAAGACTGACTTTGACTGACTCAAGGGCTAAAGAAGTTTCTTATAAAAAAATACGTGTATGCAACAAAATCGGATAGTTTTAGGTTTATTGCCCAAAAGGTTGGACCAGTTCTAATTTTGCACACAAAATACCATGTTATTTTTAAAGCACAGAGTGAGAGCATAGAGACCATAGGCAGGATTCAAACAAGGTCAAAACTAGTTCGCTGAGCTAAAAAAAATCTGGAGTCACATTTTGCAATTACCGTAAGAATTATTAGCACAGAATTACTTAGGAGAGATTAAAGAAAAGGAAAAAGAAGGAAATGAGCCAAACTTTAACTTTACTGACAAGTATGACGGTCGGAGCTAAAATCTTGTTAAAGTTTTGGTTTTCGCACAAATCTGAAGCGGAAAAAAGGAAAAAATGTAACTGAAAAACGAGCTTTCCGTAAACGTTTTTATTGCTGTCAAACTTTCATCAGCAGACAAAGCTTTATAAAAAAAGTTCTTCTGCACTTTTGTTTGAAGCACCTGGCGTATCCAGGCGGAGCCCCACTTTTACTAACAACTTCGCTTAAGCCGCTATTTCATCATCGCTGCACCATTTCATCATGGAACATTTGGAAAAAATTTGAGCTGGGCGGCTCTCTTTCAATTTTTCTATATTTTTATAAAGGTCTCTGACCAGGCTTGCATTCTGCACTAAAAAGCACCTAAATGCTTTTTAATTTTGGTCGAACTTACAGAAATGTAGAACCCACCTGGAGAGACTCGGCACATTTGCATAATAGGCCCCTTTTCCGCGAATGGAAAACTGTTTAGCCAAATGAAATGACCGTGTCAACAGTTTTGCCCAAACCAGTGTCAATATGCAGTTCTTCGATATTGGCATGGCTTATTAAGCTTCCTTAGCCCTTTATGATGAGCACATGTACCCAGCAAATGACCCAAACACACTATAATTATATCATTTTCAGTGTTTTAGCATTAAAACTACCATTTAAAAAATAATTAGATTGTCGCGAGCATGGTCACGTGACCGGCTGTCATGTGTCATATATGCATGCCTTACCCAGTCTCCCGTTATTTACTTGCGGTGAAAATAGAGTCTTATAACACCCACCATACATTGTGCCCCAACCGCCTTATTTTTTTCTTTTGTATCATACCACCTTAATCGACATTCTTATCTTTCTACTGATCATCAATCTTAAGTACATTTTCATGTCTTTGTAATTTTAGAAATTACAAAATCGAAAACTTCTGCCTTGAATTAAGCCTTTCTTTCATTTTCCTTGCCTGTCCTGGCGTGTTCCACTTTGTAATGTATCGGGTCAAAGCTTTAACACGTACAAAATGTTGTTGGAATTCTCTACTTGACTGTACACCCAAGGGGTACCAAACGCGTTTGGTGGTGCATCTACACATTACAGAGAGTGGACTGATTTGGAATCGGTGATTCCTGAATGCGACTCGAAAGGCTTACACATTCCGAACCGAAGTAAACACGTTCGATTATTTTTTTTGCTTACTTGGAAAGAGTTGGCCACAGTAAGGTAAAATCGCACAGGACGCCGTTAATAATCTGACTTCTGCTCTTATAAAATGAGTCCCAAATTAACTTGGTCTTATGTTGGAGGTTCTTTTAATCTCAAGTTAAAACAGTCCGTGGAGTGTTTGGAATTATTGTTAAGTTACGAAATTAATGAGCCATGTCTATAGACTATACTGCAACACCATACAAAACTGCACCATCTTCTTTTAAAGGAAACACTGATAAATTAGATTAAAGAAACAGCGTTGGATTCAGCTGCTACATGCAGGATGTCGTTAAAGTAGATTTTAAAATATGTAGCCACGAACTAGTTATAGATAGACCCATTGATGTTCTAGCTCCCTCGAGATGTAATTTACGATAGCTTATTGTTTGCATAATTTGGTGTCATTTCAATCGGCGGGCTTAGTTCAACCTGAAACGTGCATGAAACGGACTCTGAAATAGCTCTGTTACTTAATCATAGCCAAGAAAAAAATATCGTTCAGTTCTTTCAATTTTATTTGACAATTGCCCCCTCAGTGTCTCATCTCGCGCTGACTGTATCAACCAGTTTCATTTTGGCATTTGTTTCTAGTCTAAAAATACCGCCACTGATTCATAACCTTTTGAACTTTACGACATTTCTTTTGAAGAGACAATGTTCGTTGTGCTGCAGATTACGCATATTTAAGAAAGGTCCTTATTTTTAAAAACATCAAAGCGATTGCAGGGTTGTAACCTAAAAGACATGCAGTGAGAATACTAAATCATTTCCGTATTCTTGTCAACAGGAATCACTAATATATCATATTTGAGAACATTGTCAATACGTACGGCCAGAACTTGCATCAAGAAAGTTCCTGATATTTTTAAAATACTTTGGAGCTCATATGCTGACAGCTTCTCCAAAAAACAGCGCAACTAAGGTAAGGGAAATCGCATCAAGAACAGGAGAAGTAAAAAATAAATATAAATATATAACAGAAAAATATTGCGATGCTTAAAATTCTTACAATTGTTATTAAATTCAGAATTCAAGGATTTAACTCGACATTTAAGTAGCTTTTTGGTGTTAAAACTTGATGGCGCTACTGCGATACTTAAAAAAACTCGATTTAATATAGAAACCCTTGTTTGCAAATGATTATCATAATTTTAAAATCGATACAGTAAACTTGGGCAGAATCGTGACAAAATGTCCAAACAGTAATTCTGAAACACGCTTCTCAAAACTGATAAACACGTTGACCATGGCCAAAATTGGTTCATTGCATCCGAACAATTTCAACTATATCAACAAAACTCTTTTATTCAAGTTGATCGTGCTAAGCTTGGGCGTTCATAAACAATTACAATGCCAATTGCCACGAGAGAAGTATTTCTACTCTTCTCGTACGTGCCATACTAAAAGACAAGGACATAGGCCGGTAAACACTACAGACGGTTTGTTGTTTACATACTCTAGATTTCTAGCAGTAGTTTCACCGCCCTGATTCAAGACTCTTTGTTTTACAACGGTGACCCTAAAGACTATCATAAGAGAGATTAAGTAAACTTCACAATATCACCAATTGCATTCCATTTTATGCCGACTCTTAGTATTATTCTATCCTGTCTATCAATCAGATGCCTTTTTATGAATAAATTTAACTAAACTAATAGCATTCATTCAGCTGCGAAAAAAAATATAGTAAATGTGACACAAGTTCTAAATATAAAATGAAAGCGTGTATTTACAGTATCTATATTGAATTCTATTGTCTCGCAGCATCTATTCCACAACTCAATGATTTTGATTACGTTTGACGTTGCAAGGCGGCGAAGTTTTCTTTCCTAGCTACATTTCTATGAACATCAACATTTCGATTCGCTACTCGTTTAAATATTGCTCTTTTCATTTGATGAGTTGAAATTCTAAATCAGACGGCAGGTATCAAACTGGACTGCGCATGTCGGCTGATACTCGACTTCCTTGTTTACGTGACTCAAATTTCCATCAGAGTTATTTAAAATGAAGAATAAACCATGGAACGAAATGCTAGAATTTATTTTTAAGCCCCGTTATCTTTTAAAGAAAATGTCACATCAAATTCTTCTCGACCAACCCCTCCTCAGTATTTCTGGAGACTTCTCATATCGGGACCTATTTTGGCTTTTTAAAAATATGTCCCATGTTCTTATTTTTAATTTATTTCTTGTCAGACTTGTATTAAAACAAGAATTGTTGTAATAATGTAAAGAAATTATAAAATTTCCCCTGGAGATATGAAAATTCTCAAATGGAAAATAACATAGCTAAGAACATCCAATACTATACAATTAACGACTGCTCACGAGGGAAACATCTGTTTTGTTTACCAGGTAACATTTGATTTGAACTCATCCACGTGACCTCGATTTAGCCAATGAGAGCGCGCGTTCGAGTCGAAAACGCACTAGCTATATAACAACAACAATTATGCTAAATAACACTTGAGGCTGAAATCCTGAAACTATTTAAGAACGTTCAGCTCAGACCAAAAATTAGAAATTCTTATAAAAAATAGTTTATAATGATACATTGTAGTTTGCTTATATGAACGTGACGCCATTCGTAGCCGAGCTGTCCGTGCTTGAAACATCAGGTATCATTCACATTTGATAGCAATGAACACTTATTTCTCAATTTGGATTCGCTTTATTAATCTACATTTATCATTCGGTGACACGTTCAACAGTTTTTCAGTACGAATGTCGGTCTAATTCTTGAGAATGAAACTGAATGAGTCCTAACAATTTAAATTCTGGGAGACCATCACAGTTTGAGGTCCAAAGATTTATAGTTGGGTGGTTTAAATGTGGCGACGGCGTTTTAAAAATGTCAAATTATCATAAATCATGTAGAGGTCTTTTGTTCGTGTTTTTCAGTGTATGAAATCCGTTTAAAGAATTTTTGCTCTGATTCTTTCGCATGCAGCGCTTAAAAGCCGAGAAAAAGAAACACTTGCCATACAATAATTAAGTATTTAGATCTTGAAACAAAACGACTTTATACTCCAAGGCATATATCAGGCTTTTATCCGACCGTTTATCCGCCAAACAGGGTGGTAAAAACTAAAGGCTTTTTTAGTGATCCGTTATATATATATATTGGGGTCAAAAACTAGCCCGTGATCCGTTATTGTGATCCGTTGTTCCCTTAAAACTAAGTCCGTGATTCGTAATTCTACCAAAACCTCTTAACGTGATCCGTTACAGTGTTCAAAATAAGACCGTGATTCGTTATCTGGGACCCATTTTACCCTTCCAGTATACAGGGTGGTATTAAACGGGTTCCCAGAATTTATAAAGGATCAAGCCCTGGCCAAACGGTAAATGTTTAACAGTAAAACATGCTAAAACATTGTTGGGTGGCAAAACATTTTTCCGTTTGGCCACCTTGTTTTGTGCTGTTTAAACATGTTTCTGAACATGTTTTAACGTGTTGGGTAAGATTTGAACTCTGTTAAACATTCGATAAAACATCTTAAAACATTTCTTTTGTTCTCGTGTTTGGTGAGCGATGTTTTGCCCGTTTGGCCAGATGCTTAAAACATGTTTGATGCGCGCATGCGTACTGACTCTATCAACATGTTTAAACAGCACAAAGCAAGGTGGCCAAACGGAAAAATGTTTTGCCACCCAACAATGTTTTAGCATGCTTTTCGGTAAAATATTTACCGTTTGGCCAGGGCTTTAAAACACCGACATTTTTTACCTTAAAACATGTTTTAGCATGTTTTAAGGCAAAACATTTACTGTTTGGCCAGGGCTTCACGGTAAGAGATTTTTGATAGAATTACGAATCAGTTTTCACAGAGTTAGCTTCAATAATGGATGACAGTCAATAACGGACCGGCACGGGCTTGTTTTTGACCCAACAATGGATCACGAAGAAAACCTTTAACATCTTGATTAAAGCTAGAGAGAAACGGCACCTCAAGCTGAATAACTCAGAAAAAAATTCCTGAGTTACTGACGGGAATCGAACCCATGACCTTCAGTGACTAAGCATTTTTCTCTGAGTTATCGAACTTCAAGAGCAAAATCTTTCAAACTTTATAACCAGTTGCAAACTTCCATAAAGAATCTTGATTTCAAAAAACCCTGGTGCTACACTCCAACTTTTTTATTGGTCAACATTCCACTCTGTCTCCGGATTGTCTGTGCGTCCCCTTTTTTGAAGTGTCTCAAGATTACTGCGATCTTTTGGCTTTGTTTTCATACTCTCGCTTGGCTGCGCAAAGTATCACGAACATTTCTATGCCGCTATTTTGTTTACACATCCACTATTTAATCTTTTGCAAACTGAAAACCTGGAGGTTCGTAGCATTATCAGCGAGCAATCATCCGTTTTCGACCAAACACTGATATGCCTATTTATGAATATGATGACTTGAAATGAGGAGCGCATCATGTTACACACAGAAAAATGTCTTTTAACCAATCTTCGTGGCGTTAAGGTATTTCACCGTAATGGACTGTTTGCCTGGCACAGGGGTATGGGTAAGTAAGGTTTCTGAGTTTCTGAGAAAGGTTGGGAATTAAAGTAATGTAAGTAAATCTGAAGTACCAAATAGAAGTCAAATTGCGACATTCACTGATTATATTTCGAACAAAATGTTTGACACTTGTCCCTGTGGCAACTCAGTAATGGATATTTATCTTATTTAGGCAACATCTGTGTCTGGGCACGTCTTCGCTTAAGTTTTATGCCCTCACATACAAATTGAACTATTGCAAGAGTCGTAATTTTAGAAAAAAAACGCTAACGATGCTTGGCGCGTGATAAATCGAAGCCTTAAATTATGCTAGATACTGATAAAAAGTAAAAGAAAGTAAAAGTTACGTAGCAAATCATTTTTGGAATTTCGCCGCATGAACAACTGAATTGCATTGCTAATTTAAACCGTTTCGGTTGAACTGGCCGAACTCGTAGTCGCTGGAGATGAATAAAGACTAACATTTTTCAATTCGTATGCGTTGCAGCAGCTTTTAAAATAAATTGACTAAAATTGACATAAAGAGGTATACACCATTCCCAGGTTTTGCACTTGCCGAACGCAGCTTGTACAATTGTGCAATGACGACTTTCACGATTTTTGCATCAAAATGCAAGTCTATAAGCGCATTTTATACGCTGCGCCGAACAAGTCAGATATCCTCCTTGTTTCGCACTTTATAAATAGTATGAGAATCGCGTGACTTTTGACGCAAATCCAAATTATAAGGATACAAGGCTTGTCTCGGCAGTCTGCATATAACTAGATAACTTTCTCAAGTTTATATAACCTAAAACACAATTCTGGTATATCATGCTAGATTAATATTGCAAGTAATTATATAAAATTAAAATGTTTCCCATTGGGGCATTTCGAATTCATTAATGCTTGCAATCTCGCATAGAAGCATACACGTTCGCAGTTTGGAAATGGATCCAAGCATGTAGGCGAACATATGCAATCAGGCATGCGCGTGGAAGCATATAAGCATCTGCAAGTGATTGCACACTAAAATGTTTGCATGTATACGTAGTTTTACTCCAGAGCTGTTGAGGTGTTCAAGTCATCGAACGGTCATAGTTAGAAGAGACGATTTGTTATATCAAACGCAGTGACTTTCTTGCCTACAACCGTTGTTCTCTCTTTGCCTATTGTTACATGCCCTTGGCCGTGCACGGATTCACTGAAGCCCTTTGAGATGTAAATAAGTAAATGGACAATGGACTAACAATATATCAAAACCGTGTCATCGTGCATCCCACTTAAAACGAAGCAGCGAAAAATCGGATTTCAAGTTTGCCAAGTTTTATAATCAACAAAAGATGGAGTAACTGATGTAGCAGCTGCGATTTAGATGACTGTTAGCGCAAAATATATTTTTTTGTATCGATGCCAATTTTTCCATTCCTTTTTTTTATAAAAGGAATGAACTGATGTGTAACGCAGGAACGGATGTGGGCTAGAGTGCATGCTAATCGAATAAATTCATAAATTCTTGTTTTTCTTTTATAGTGTTGTCTAAAGTATCTCCATATCACAAAAAGGACATTTCTGTTAATTTTTAAAAAAAATGGAATTTATTTTTGAAATTTTTTTCATAATGAATCTTCCTTCAATATCCGCTATACCCACTCGATGGATTAATTACTAGCTTTGAATAATGTTACGGTAACTGTCATAAACTGATAAAGAGCGGATATTACAGACAGGAGTGCACGATTCCAGTTGTAATTCTGTAGAATATTTTGCCGAGAACCCCCCGGGAAGGAAGGGGGGGGAGGATGGGATGGGGAGTTGTACTCCCTTATATGGGCTATATAGGTATGTGCGGCCCCAAAGGGTATGGTTTTTCAGCCATTTTGGTCATAAATAGGGTATCAATTTTCCCCATTTGCTTCAATTTTGGTAATAAATAGGGTATCGATTTTTGCACTCTAGTCTTGAATTCGTCTTTTTAGAAGCTACTTCTTTCTTCTTTTGGTCAGGTCATAAATAGGTTAGGGAAAATCGCATATTTTGGTCATAAATAGGGTAAGGGTTTTGGGAAGCGGGCCGCACACCCCTACTTGGGAGTACCTCCCCCCACCCTCCCCGGGTGCACAAATCACACCGAAATAAATAAACAACGCAGTGATTGTTGGCAATCGATGGTTTGGTTTCCTTTGCTGTAAGAACGTGGCCTATTTTCTTGCTTGTAAATATTGGTTTGACATGCACTGACACCTATTTTTGAGCTCAGATCGAGTAGCTGTTGTGTGTTTAAGAATTGTGTGTGTAAGAGTTGCAATATGAGTGGAAGATGTTTTCTTGTGCGTAGCGAAATTTCATCTTGGATAAAACGTGATGGCGTAGCCTAACCCTTACCCGCCTTCAATACCTTCCTTGTATCAAAATTCGCGTGGTACTAATTTTCGCTCAGCTTTAAATTCGCGCAATTTAAATTCGCAAACCCTGCTGAAGACTTTTTCGCGCAGTTTTAAATTTGCGCAAGAAATATTTTTTTCGTTATTTTCGGTCGAATTAATAGAAGTAATTAACGCATTTACCATGATTATTTTTAGATTGGTTTTGCCAGCCGAAATATAGTACAGCAAAGCAAAATTATCCGGCTGCGTTGTGGGAAATTCACTTTAGTTATCTCACTACCGTCGGCTGACCACGCAAACAAGCAGGAGAAGTTATTGCGCGATATTTCTACTTCAATGATTTTGGCTTTTAGAAATTATACCAATTACCATGTGTGTATTTACAATTTTGTATTTCTAACAATGAGTGTCTCATGTTACACTAATAAGCTTTTCGCGCCGATTATATTTCGCGCAATACCAAAATTCGCGAACCTAGCCGTGCGCGAACTCTATTGCCACACGAATTTTATTACGAGTAATAGCATTATAGCTGAATAATAATTTTATACAAGAGGACACCTTAAGTCAAGAATATTTTTAAAGATTATAGCCTTTCTCCCGTTTCAGACTGAATCAGCTTCTTAGTACAGCTGAATCCCGTTATTTGGAAGTCCAAAGGAAAAGAGAAAATATTTCGAAATAGCGAGGGTTCGAAATAACGGGGTCAGCCTTAAATATACTATGGTGGTATGGAAAACCAAGGGGAATGGATATTAGTTCGAAATAACGGGACTTCGAAATAACCGGGTTCGCAATAAGGGGTGCAACTGTATAAAGCCTTCGCAATCGATATGAGATTTGCCTGTTGTTTGTAGACAGCTACCTGTACTGACGTAATAATAATATTATGGACTGAACAATCACATAGTCAAAGCAGCCGTAAGCTCTAGTCTATGTACAGCTACTGTCAACTTCGTAGCGTTCTGTTGTTATTGTGCTTTTTAAACGTTTATCTTTTAAGATTTAGTTTCTTGTTGGACTTTAACCACAAGCCATGAGCTTAAACTTTCAATCTCAGCGTGAATGTTCATTCTTGTCATACTTAGAAGTCAGACAAAAAAACATAGCTTTTGCCTTTCGTGTTGATTAGTTAGAGAGGAAGGGAAAAATATCTAAGGAGGCCAGCAGGTTTAGAATTGACTCAACTTGAACATTGAAGCATTCTGATTTTTTTAAAATAGGGTGAAATAAGTTTTTTCGTGATCCGTTCAGTTGGAGTCAAAAACAAGCCTGTGATCCATTATTGGGGTGACGAAAATGCAATCGCGATCCGTTATTGCCTTAAAACTAAGTCTGTGATTCGTATTTCTATCAAAACTTTCTTATCGTGATTCGTTACAGCGTTTAAAATAAGATCGTGATTTGACTATCTGGGACACCCCGTTATCACCCTGTTGAAAACTATCCTCTTTGCACAGAATCATTTTAAACGTGACAGTAAACTTGAATAGAGTGCAGAAGACAAACGTAAAATGACTTACAAGTTGATATATTGTATCAGCCAGTCTAAAAAAAGTTAACACCTAAAATAAGAGGTCCTACTGACTAACACCCCGAACGCCGAACTTTTCATACGCAAAACCTAATGCTAATTAGATAGAACAATAGAATTTGCTCGTTATCATTAGGCTCGGTGCATGAAAAGGTCGACGTTTGTTCTTGGAAACTATTTTGAAAAGACAAAAGTTTGAATTTTGTCCGCGAGTATTGAAGGCTAATGAGTGTTTAATTGTTTAAAAGATTCTATTCGCGGAAGCCATCGCATCATACCCCACCGCAAATCATTGAACTCTCTCATTACAACGCGTAACGAACGCGTACAATCGCTAACTAGAAAAGATAAGCGGCGTTGACATGTGCTGGTCAAGTAAAGCCAGACTTCAAACTAACAGATAAACAGAGGCAAAATATGAAAGCTATTTTGATTTATTGTATTTAAACCGGGATGTGTTTTGGAAAATCATTGCTGGTACAACAGTTGTTTTTTTTTCATTACTGTTACTTTCATTATTTTTTGTTGTTTTTTCATTATTGTTATTGTTATGTTTTCACTTTTAAAACCTCCTGTTGTGTTGAAAGATAGACCAAACAACCATCTTTTCTTTTCTGACCAGCAGCTTTGTCACTTTGGCAATTGCTAGATTAACAAGAAAACATATATGAAATTATGAACATCACAAGGAAACTCAATAGCTCAGACTCAGAAACCAATTATCATCTCGTTCAGTTGGAAATAAACGTTTATCTCGACGTTATGTTATATTATAAAGAAAACAGCGGTTTTATTACAGATCGATTGCGCGTTCCATGTGCAGAATCTAATATTCTTGTCATTGCCAACAGCAC
>JAOEJH020026771.1:0-10864 GCA_025448215.2 Palythoa grandis
CGACTAAAAGTCATCTTCGAAAATGTCGAAAAAATAGTCGAAAACGTTAGAGTTTTTAAATCTTTTATCATATTTTAGCCTTTCATTATTCTATCTAACTTTTGTAACCCTTGTTTGTGACCAAGCCCCCATTTTTGGGAAAAGGGTTGTTTACGATTTTCAAGGAGGCATAAAATACTCATTTTTACCAGTGAATTGACTGGAACAAGTTGGTCAATGTCTAGCTCCAAGGATAAAACAGCCACTTCACCACTGACATTGCAGCATATGAATAACAGGCCTTGAACTCTCTAATTTTAGGGGCACGGTCATTTTGGCCTCCAGATTTTTGTCAAAAATAGGGCACCAAGGCAATTTTCAAAGAATTTTCGTGTGGCAACTAATAATAATAGTTTAGGCATCCTTTGGATGACTAAAACTAACTTCTTGATAATTATAAAGCTTCTGTATATTTCTTATTTTGAAGATTTTCAGAAATGAATCTGTGTTTTGATGCTGTGAATTTTGGTCCAAATTGACATCACCTGTAAGTGTTATTGGATTTCTATTCAATGTCCATGGTTTTCCCCTGTTTTAGATTGAAAAAAATTCAAATTTTTGTATGCTTCTATCATTTAGGAAATTAATTAAAGTTTTATTTCATTAGCTGTTAGCAGCAAAATCTTTGTCTTTCTCAATAAATAAAGCGGACTTAAACGGCAAGTCTAATTGAAATATCGTCAGTGCAAAACCATTGATTTTCACTTTAAATTGCCACGGAAACAAGTATTTACTATAACATAGCCAAAAAATACTCATCCTTTCTTATTAAAAAACGGTATAAAATGAAGAAAGCTACACTTGAATGTAGCACGGCTTGATTTTGAAATTATATTTAACTTCTAAGTTGGCCGTATTTATCCAGAAAGACGAATTATTTGTCTCGAACGAATTTTTCGACTGGCCTGGATAAAAACGGGACGCATCAAACTTTAGTTCGTCTGTTTAGTGCGCCTCGTATTTACACAGACGAATTATTCAAATAATTCTTCAGTTTAGTGCGTCGAAAAGACGCACTAAACAGATGAACTAAAGTGGGTCTGTAAACTGCGACATTTTAGTTCGTCTCCGTATTTATACAGACGAATAATTCGTCTTTCTGAGTAAATACGGCCATTCTTTTGGTCAGAAAACGCAAGTAACGCAGGTGCTTGTAGATTTCGTCTGCTTTTTTCAGTACCTCGAAAGAAGACGAACTGTCTGGGCTGTTTTCAGCAAAAGCTAATTAGTTTTTAATACATTTAAATGGGTTTTTCTAAACACGGTAGAGCTCATTTTTAGGACGGCCTCAACTTTTGAGGGACAACTAAAAAATAATAGCTGGTTGCCCCATGTGCAACAAGAAATTTTCCTTAAAATCGAGCACTGAATAAAAAAGGGACTAAAGGTTAAAGTCAAAGCTCCTAGAGAAGAATTATATAAAACAACCGATTGGTTATTAATAGCTTAATGTTTTTTTCAGGAAGTGAGACTTGTTAAAATTTCTCTGAGGAAAGGCAATTTTGGCAATGTCAAATTCATATTGCTTCCGGGGGCTTCGCCCCCAGAACTCCCAACGGGGCTCTGCCCCTGTACCTCGCTGGGGGCCTCGGCGGGCTCCAGACCCCTCGCCTATGCCCCGGTGCCGTCTACTTTCAGAATATCTCCGCCAACTTCAAATCTTATTGACAACCCTGCAGTCACTGACAAATAGAAAAACAGTATTTTGCTCAACGTCGTCCAATAATTGTTTAGTGTTGAATTTCAATCCTACAAAACTCGAACACAGGTTCCTCGGAGGATATTTTATATTGAGGCGTCTGGCGAGAGGATATCTTCGGGGGGATTCAGGGGCATACAAGTTTTGACAAGTCGCTACTTTCATGGGCCTTGCAAAAAAAACTTCAAAGTTTTAAAAATTTCTACTAAGAAATATCTTCTTTGTATTTTGACAAGCCTGGATATCCAGAAGGCGGAAAATATCTAGTGTTTGTGAAATAGCTAAAACTCTCTTGGGTCTTATGTAAAAACAACTTCCACTACGAGACATCCACATTGCTGGACAAATATTTTTAGGCCCAATTTAAAGTTATTGTGAAGTTGACTTAGATGAGATGCTCTTCAAAAATACATTGTTGCGTCCGAATGGACGCAATTTTCAATTGACTTTTGCATCGGTTTGACAAAAATGTGCATCGGAGACGCGCGATGCACGACTACATGTTTCACTGTAAAATGCATATTAAATTCTTGTCATTCTAACCTTATTCACTTTTTCCGTCTTCGGTGTCAACCTTAAAACACTTGTCTTTCTGAAAGTAAAGTTGCTTGGGTTCTTGCACAATTTATTAAAAAGCAATTGTTTTTATGAACTGCTTTATAAATGCGAACGAAAGAGAATGATGTATTAAGGGAAAACAATTCAGTTGGGAAGCTTTACGTACGAAAGCGTTTATTATCCGCCGTAATATTGAAGTTTAATCACTCCGGGTCTACTTTCTCCATCATTCTTACATTTTCAGAGAGTACTGGCAACCCTTGTTCCACGATCCTTTTAACACCGTCACTAACCTGCAGCAGTAAACACGTTGGGATCTCCAGGCTCCCTTTCTGCAACAAATTCACTTTCTCAAGTTTGTCACGAGGGACTGGGGTAAGGATATAGAACAGTTTGTTGACAGGATCTATGTTACGAATAATGCCTAAAGAAACAATAAAAAACGTTTTTTCAGAGTTGTCATCCAACAATTGGTTTATATAACTGATGTAATGCTCATAACACTTCGGAGTCGTTGAAGAAACTTTTTGTCTCAAACCGCCAGTAAGGACTGGTAAACTAATTAACATAACCATATTCCTCTTTATGACAATAAAGTTAATTACAAGGGTGGGTAGTACTATCTTAAAAATTGCAAGAGTTATACTGGTGATAGAGCGCAAATATGCAATAGCAATGCGGGCAAAATCATTTATGTGGCCAAAAAAGGTACTCGGAATATAGAACGAAAGTATAGGGAAGTGTTACGACAAAAAATAAAATTATTATCACCGCCATCAATTATCAGATTTAACCGTGAAGCAGAGAGAGCACAGGTCGGAAATAATTAATGCCCGTGACTAATGAAGGTTATAACACGACATATGTCTACTGATTGCACTCCAGCCGTCGGGCTATGAAACCAACTGGGAATAAATCAAAACCACCAAGAAACGGCTCAGTAATTATTAGTGCTGCCAATATCAACACTATTGTTCTCTGTCGAAAAATAGCAGAGATTAAAATGAAACCCAAGCAGATAGCGAGTCCTATACCTCAACTTTAACTTAGAACTTATCTTAATGATAATTTTAGGCCAAGAGAACTTTAGTATTAGAATACTGTCCATCGCCCGCACTGGTTCAAATTGCCGCACGAAAGCTTTCAGTATTTGTAAAAATCATGTTTCAAAAAGACAAAATGAACCTCAAATACAAATAAAGATTGTTGCCTGCCGGTGACCTTCTGGATTGTAGTAACTTTTAAGCTTTCGCGATTTTGCTCCTAAAATGACGAGTGCGATGTTCTAAGGTTTGTTGATTCGACAGAACTGAAGATGTGGTACTAGCATTTTGTAGCAAGTCTGTGAGCAACGAAATAAAAAGATCGAGCAACGTATTCTGATGCGATTATTCATAATTACTATCAAGCATTCACTTAATATCAACAACTAAAAACGGCTACGTTTTTGTTAAATTATTACAACTTTAACACAGTAAACGATGGGTTTCAAGCTGTATTTCATTTCTACAGAAGCAATGAACAATGAAAATGAGAAGTATCACTTTTTCAAAATCCTCGGACGGCATTCTACTTAAATACCTGAATTTAAATTGTGTTTACTTTTGCCTGGTTAACCCCATATTTGCACAATTTCCAGCTCCACAGACGCTTATCCGTTGCTAAAAGAGGGCATAATATAACAATTGACTCACGCCAAACTCCATTTAGTGAATTATACCAAGACAGTTACCAAATGAAAACATACCTAAGCCTACACATTCTGAGGTTATCGTATTTTGGATCAGCTGTGGCACCTCTGGCATCTCTTGGGTCTCAAGACTTGCCTGACGAAAAAAAAGTGTCTAGTTAAGATGATACTTCACATTTATAATTTAACTATGCATGGTAAGACAAGTTGTCGGGCTTCGCATCAGACAAAATAAACGTATTGACAGTAAAAATTTATGCAACCCAATAAAAAAGTTTGCAGTATTTAAAAAGTTGCCAAACAAGAGAGGTCCCAGTTTCATGTCTCCCTTAAGTAATCAAAACACAGCTACATTTTATGCAATCTTTCCTGCCCGTAGATGACATTAGATAAAAACCAAAAGAGAGCCAGTGTATTGTGTTTTCCAAACAAATAATTCACTTCGAGATAGAAAATATGTCGATTTTCCTTGATGTTGAATTTCCGAAAAATTAAAAAAAATCGATGCGGCCGAGAATTCCGATGTGGGCTGGGATAATAAACTATAATTATTTTCTTTGATGAGGCGTTAAGTTCAAACTTAGGCTTGGGAAGGGCGGATGTTTATTTGCTCACAACTGAAAGGCTGTTGTAATCTAGACCTTAATGTGATTGTCCCGCCTTTTACACGAAATTGCACGAGTGCTTTGCAGTAGCCAAAAAACATCCAATCAGAATTTGTTATTTCAAAAAACATCCAATCAGATTTCATTATTTCAAAAAACATCCAATCAGAATTCGTTATTTCAAAAAACATCCAATCAGAATTCGTTATTTCAAAAAACATCCAATCAGATTTCGTTATTTCAAAAAACATCCAATCAGATTTCGTTATTTCAAATTATGCGCACGTGAGTTAGGAATTAATTACTCATTTAATGGTCGTCAGAAAAATTGTTTGAATCGTTAAGCAAGGTGGTTTTATCTCGGATCAAAAAGGGAGTTTTTGAACAACAAATTTTATTATTAAGTTTCTGGCAATTTAGAAGAAAAAGCGAAGCTGGTCTATCAATTTACATTGTGCAGACCACTGACAGTCTAGTGCACGCGAGGGACGCTCTGACTACATGAGGCGGTGTCTAAATATAGATTAGCTCTGTGTATAAGGCGGGACATTCATTCTAAAATGGGTTACCTGAAATGATCTTATAATGTCATGTTGCTTTTAAAACTGTACCTCATCCGAGTCCATCACAGCTAATCCCACAATGGTTGCATTTAACGAGTACATAATTTGACTTCTCGGAACCTTCAAAGAATTAAAAAATAAAATTAGAAACTTATAACATCTGAAAAACCAAGCCGTCAATATACCACAAGCCCATTTCTAGTGTTTATCTTCTCCTATTCACCTTGATCCCGACACCATAGTAGACAGAGCTATTTATTGGCTCTTGATTTGCACTCAATATTTACCATTACGCTAACACGAAGATTTAGCAAAGACAACGCGATTTCCGAATTCATCACCTCGTGTACTGGTCCCAGTTGTTCAAAAGCCGATTAGCACTAACCCAGGGTTAAACTTTTAGTCCATGCTCTTGTTTTAAACCTTATGGACTCTCATTTACACTGTAGTTTTGGGATAAAGTAACACTTGCTTTCTAAGGAAAACATATTTTATAAGAATCATAAATCTTTCCTTTGCAAGGAAATTTGTTTGAATTTTGATTTCATCCAGTTTTAAAGTTAACCAATCTTTGAAAAACCGAACCCTGCTTTGCAGACCAAAAGCAGAGCAACCCGTCATGAACGCAACGCAACTTCTTCCACTTCCTCAGTTAGAGTATCGCGCGCATTTTTACGTTGTGTTTTCATGTCAGATTGTGTTTTCTAAATGAGAAAACGTGACTTCAACCATTTGCATACAAATGGTGTAGTTTCGCGGAAAATGCTTTTCTAAATATACTAATAGCGTCATTTAGTACCGTGTAGGGGGCTCAGCCAAGCTAATAAAGACAAACCTAACAATAGGCTCCTGATTAAAATTAATACCTCCTCTTTCAGCGCGTAAGGGAACTCATGTCAGCCGTGACTAAACGTGATGACCCACAAAAACCCGAATGGGCCTTTATCGCGCGGCGGCCATATTGGCTTTAGACAATAGATTTAGTACCCGGAGCCTCGAGTTGAAATGTGTGGGAACAAGTCTCTGGGGGAGCAAAACAAAAGTTTTTAATCCCTCGGGACTCAACATGGCGCCGTGTGATAAAGGCCCATTCTCATATCTAGTAAACAGGTGGCTTGAAACTTTACCTTTAAAACAAAAAGTTATGGAAGTATGAAACGGCTCTTTCGCTTTTGAGTGAGTCAGGTTGCCATAGCGATCGTCACTCGTGCCTCTTAACATTACGACCTTGAACCAAATCCTGGGTTTCGCACGTGGGTAAAACTTTTCGCACGGAGTATCTGATATCAGATTTTGTTTTAGATTAACTTTATTCACGAAGGGAACTCTTACAGTTCCCCAGCTACTGCAGGCCTTTATAAGCTGATGTCAGTTTTAGAGGGAGGAAAACCAGAATACAGATTACAAAGGGAAAAAGCCTCGGAGTCCCATTGAGATAAATTTCAGTCCAAACGCGAACACAGGATTCAATCCCAAGTCGTTGTGGTGGAAGGCACGAGTGATTACCAATACGCCTGACTCTCTTATCACATAACAAATTGTTTAGCTAATCAAATTGTAACATTTGCGCTTTCTTTTGTTTTTCTTTTTTACAAACCTCAGTGTGAAGTACACTAATAGCCACAGAGTGCCACGGTACACGATATGGTACACAGCTTGTCAGTGGTGCGGGAGACCATTTGAACGTAACATCAGGAGCTGCCACTTGTGTCTGACTTTCCACCCAAGACACAAACTTGTCTTGGGTCAGACCACTAAAGTACGATAGTATAGCTAGAGTACGTTGATCGGACGCCCTGTAACACGAGCTGGTAAAATTTGAAAACACCATGTCAAACTCCCTGGAAACCACAATTTCCTCCGTTATAAGTTGGTTTTTTTCACCTCAAACAAAAGCACATTTCTTCTATTATAGATGATGGCAATCTGACAGTTTTAGAGATCTAAAATCTTATAGATATGGTGCTCCGAAATGAATGGCCATTGATGTAATGGCATAAAACATCTGATAAATCTAGCGCCATTTCTAAACCTCGTAATGACGTCACATAGCACGAGTTGCTAATAAAGGTCTGATTGACGGCGGCAAGGTTGGCGCAGTGGTAAGGTCTCTGCCTCAAACTACAAGGTCCCGAATTCAAATCCCGGCTCAGCCGACTGTTGAGCATTTGTGTGACCGTCTTTCCGCCAAAGTTATCACAGCTTTCCATCCTTACGCGATCGGTAAAATGAGTACCAGCTTCTGCTGGGGGCTAACCTGTGACGGATTAGTGTCTTGTCCAGGGGAAGTCAATGAAATGACTCTCATCCGCTTAATACTACGGAAACCGGAGATAAGCACCGGCTCCAATGGGTCAATTGGCTCTTCAAAGGTTAACCAGCCAAAAGTTGATTGGACTGGTTTGTATAAGTTTCTCCCAGGTTTCTCCAACAACTACTTTTTAAAAGCAATCACAGTGTCACGCCTGTTTCTGGGCAACGCTGTGACGTGAGAAGACACAACAAAAGCTGAAAAAAAAACTAATCTGCCCTTCATGTATACTCTTTTCACATGCGATGTCTAATGTTTTCTAGAGCTGCACACGACACTGTTCTATTTAGCACTGCAAAACTTTGAACTATTTCCAATAAAAAAAGATTATTCAAAACGAAAATGACAATAAAACTTCTGAAACAACCTTGCCTTGAAAAGTCTTGGGACCTTGTGGTTGGAAGGCAGAGATCTTACCACTGCGCCAACTACGCCGCCTTCAAAAACTTGTAGTTTTGGGTTCCATTAAAAAAAGTTTTAAAAGATTTGCAACTGACTCTGCCACACGTAACTGGAGTTGAATATACAAAATTGTATTATAGCTTAGTCGTACACAAAGACAGGAGTGGTGGTTGTATGACTGCGTACATGTGAGATTTCAATTGCTTTTACGCAAACCACGATAACTTTAGCGAAAAGGATTAAACTTTTGACCAACGTGTAATTATTTCACAACTAAAACTAAACTGAACTTTCAGCTCAACTCGAGCCTTGATCACAGTAAGTGAAGTCAGGCACTACTGCAGTCACGTGCTTTAAGGTGGCAGCTTCCAGTTGCCCCATATTTGGGACAACATACTGCAGTCACAGAGTCTTAAAGCACGTGACTGCAGTGACTTCACTTACTGTGATAAAGGCTCCAGTTGAGCCGAAAGCTTAGTTTTTGTGAAATAATTACACAGTGGTCAAACGTTTAATCCTTTTCGGTACAATTCTCCCGTGTAGATTGAATATTCACCATAATTCACGATAACGTTTTTTAACTTTAAGAGCAAAACTTAGGTTTTAACTCTGTATTGATCAAAATAAACCAAAATTTTCGTGGTCAGCGGTTTCAACGATAAAGAGGATGATATTCCAATCTGAAACTTTGGGTGTCTTACTTGTGTTTTGAATCTTCTTTACAGTAAGCTTTAAGTTCAAACGTCACCGGCCCTTCACTGTTTTCAGTTACTGCATCTTCTTGTATACTGTACAACAAGTTAGAAACATTAAGATTACAAGTAGGAACATGAAAGTTACTGAACACAAACACAGATATAAACAATCATATAAAAACAAAAAAATACGAATATATAATAACATGCATATAAATCCAAAAACAGCAGCATATATAGAAACAAATGCAAGTTTGTAGAAATTGTACGCAACAAATAAAAGCAGTCAGAAAATAACCAGAAAGGGTAAAAATTTAACATTTAAAATGCACGAAGTTGGGGGTCAGGTTGGCGTAGCTGTCATCATTCGCGCCTACCACCTCTGTGAACCGGGATCGACTCCTGGGCCCCGCACGTGGGCTGAGATTTGTCGACCTCAATCTGATGCCCAGTACTCGTACTGTGGTTTTTCTCCCTCAGAAAAATCGACAAAAAAGGGCCAGCAGAAATTGGGGAAACCTGTTGAAGTGACCTGTTCCCTTCGGAGATAAAGCTAAATATAAAAAAAAGAAATGACTGCTGTAGCGGTTTTGGAAACGAAAGATCAACGCAAACCCAATAATCAAGGTGCCAAAAACCTGAATAATGAATAAATATTCCATACATTCAAACTTTTAAGTTCAAATTTCAAATTTGCGGTAGAAAAACCTTTAACATTCCAACTACAAATATTAATACTTATATCTATATTGACACTTTAGTATAAACTACACGGGAACCTCCACATATCGCTCAGCTTGAATGTTTCGCTATCTCAGGATACTGCCACAATATCCCAAGATTGAGCTCTCAAACTCGGGCTATTACTTTCCTTACAGTGTATCGGGTGAAGACTCGCAATTTGCAACTGTTTCAGGAGATTAAATTAAAGAAATCCAGCAGGATAGTATCCTAAAAATAAATGGAGGGCGATACAATATGGTCTTCGTGTTTTTTAATATAAATACATAGCTTCTGTCTTTGAACTGCAACTCGAACTGAGACATTTGTGTTTACAAAGTTGCTGCAACAAACTTGTTTTCTCAACCAATTCAAGTGTTTCAATTTGTTGATTCATTTCAAGAGTGGGTTTTACAAAATGAATTTCATGCACATATGTTATGGATAAAGACAAGTTAGATAAGTGTATGAAATCCTCTAAGTAAGAAAACACAAAGGGAAATGCTGCAGTAGAGTGAGCTTCATTTCAACCACTCTGTCACAAATCACTTCTTAATAATAAAAATCTCTTGAGAAACGTCATCTTTGTTCAACTTTTGGAGTGTTCCCGTGTAGTATATACTAAAACAATTATTCACCTCTGGCTTTGTGAACAATGGTAAATAGTTCCCTTTCTATCTCTAGGACTATTCATCGCTATTTGATTCGCTTTCGGCGAATGATAGTTAAATATTCTCAGTTATTCAAGTTATAATCTGAAACTGATAAAATAAAAAATCTGTTTGGATTTAAGCAAAGAAGGAACGATCACTTTTGTTAAGCTTTCGCTAAGGAAAACTATCTTTATTTTAACCTCTTTAAAGGTCGGTTTCTAACACAATTAAGGAGAATAGTTCGCAATACATCAAATGCCGTTCTGTGGGCACAAATGGTTAGGAAACACAAGATCTTTATTTACCATTGTTCATTGCTTGTAGTTGGAAATGGTTCAGTGTCGATGGCAAAAGATGCAGGAAATCTCCAACCGGGTGAATTCAGTAGAAATTCTTTTGTAATAGTTGGTAAGTTCTTTGGTGGTTGGCTTGACCTGAATTGTACGATGTGAGTTGGGTTTGATATCCTGATTACATCAAGGAGCAATGGAAGGCCCATACCTAAACGGATGTTTTGGGTTAAGATAACAAGAACAAGAACAAGAACAAGAACAAGAACAAGAACAAGAACAAGAACAAGAACAAGAACAAGAACAAGAACAAGAAGAACAAGAAGAACAAAAACAAGAACAGGAACAGGAACAGGAACAAGAATAACAGTGACGATGGCAACAACAACAACATAATAACATTTTCAATAATAAAGACAACGGTGACGACAATAACAATGAAGACAACAATATCATCATCATCATCATCATCATTAACAACAACGACAACAACAACATCAACAATAACAATGTTGTTTGTACCTGGAGCTTCATATTTATAGTTTAAGTTTAAGCTATAAGTTAGTGCCTCTAAACAATTCCATGAATTTCTCCGACTTTTTCTTGAGTAAGTTTTAAAATTTACCCTGATAAATATCC
>JAOEJH020026872.1:0-10863 GCA_025448215.2 Palythoa grandis
GCTAAATATTTTTGACTTTACTGATACAATCTTAGTTCTAAAGACAACAATTTTTAACATTAATAATATTATAAATTAAAATAAAAATCGCAAATACTTAACTTCAGTTTTAAAACTTTTAAAATTATCTAACATGTCTGTGCTCTGCATATATCTTTAACTCGCACTCCTAAAATTAACCTAATCTGGCGGTAAATTGTATCAACTAAAGCAATTCTGCTTGAAGAAACATGAAAGGTTTTTATGTAAAACACGTCACATTTTCTCTGTTCAATTTTGTTTGCAAGGAGAAAAATAAACGTGGACATAAGTGAATAGTTCTCTCATTTCGATAATTTCTGACATAGACGGAATAACCTCAATGCTTTCCGTTAACGAGATTAATATTTTTGTTCCGGACTACCTCACGTATACGGCCAACATCCGAGAAAATGTATTTGGCCCACAGTTAACGAAAAGCTATAAGTTTTTCAATAAGTTTGACCCCTTCTTGAAAAAAATTCAATCCATGTTTGTATTTATAAACATTAAATTAAGTAACGTTTCGAAATGAAAAGCGCTCATAATTTCAAATAGTTCAAAACATTACACGCGTCAAAAACCACCAAAGACCACTTGAAAACACTCATTAATCCTCGACGGGTGCGCGTGCTGGAAATCTTTGATGATTGCTTTACGATAAAAACTCAGCTAAGTCCACTTAACTTGCGCATTGAAATTGTACCAAGGTCGCAGTGTTTATATGTTGTATCATTGTGCGCCAGACGGAATGTAACAGGGTTATCGAATAAATCTTGCTGCAGACGTGGTCGGTCGATCTGTTAAACCACACGAGGTGTGAAGAAGCACATTATTTCATCAGCACCTTATCACTTTTACAAACTTTGCTGCTTTTCATGCAGCATCCGCTCACGTTTCTGTAGTCAGCTTTATGATGAGATTTTGCATCGCGTCTGGGAATACGAAACTCGCCAATCAATTCCAGGCGTGATTCTTACCTTGTCCTCGAATAGGGATGTAGAATCAAACTGAGCTGCTGCACTTATGTCATCACATTGTTTCCTCAGTAAGTACCTTGGGCTTAAAAATTAATGGTATGCAACTCAAAGTGTTTCAATTCTCGTCGTCAGTAAATATTTTTCAAAACGTTCTGTTTCAGGAATATATTGTGTTATCAACAGTTCTCCGAGTCTTTGGTTGCGGATAAATTCATTATTACAGAAAAAGGTTCAGTGCATGCGACAGTTATTACATACTGATACAAAAAGTTCTGTTAACAGCATTTAGTTTTTATGTTATTCCTTTCTAGTCCGTGGTGTCGCATAATTCGCTGTCACCATTGGTAGGGTGCTTTTTGATGCGGTACGGGCTTACACAATACTTTTAAAATTGTGTCATCAAATAGTGTTACTATTTTTGCAAAAAATCTGAAGCAAAGAACTGCTGAGCATATGCTGTATCTATTGGCAGTGTAGACCAAGTCTTCTCCCGCCTATAGGTGAAAGGTCACCGACATGAAGAGAGATATTCGATATTATTGACCCCGGCATCACTTGAATACACTAAAATCCCAAGAGTGTAAACAAACAATTAGCAGGTTTTTTTAATTAAGCATGTCTGTAATGCAGTCTTGGGCTCAAATGTGTTGATATCGCTTTGCTTGTTGGCAAAGTTTCATCTGTCCGCCTTATAGTAATTTATACTTTTTAATAATATCTTAGTCTTATTTTGCACAAACGTAGACTTTCTAAGAAAGCGTTTTCGTAGATTAGCCTTTTACATTGTCGTAGTCAGCAGTCAATGCGCTTTCCGAGGTTGAAAAGATAACATTTAGTAAGATATATTTATTTACCTTGCTTTTGATTACGCTGAGAAAAGTTTCGGAACTGGAGTAGAGAGAACTTTTCTTTTTTAAAGTTTCACCCGAAAATATGGATACATTTATGTTCAATTGTACAATTCAGATAAGCCAAGGTGCTAGAGATTGGACTGAGCTGGGAAATTTTAAAACTAGAGTAGAACTGTTCTGTTTTCAAGTTTTATCTGAATCTTTGAATACGTTTTTCTACAATTCAAATTAGCCAGGAGTTTTGGGCAGGCATGTTGGCTCATACAAAAATATATATGAAATTATTTCTAAGTAAAAAAATAGCAATAGAACCACGTTTGCCTAAGATTTCATTTCTCGTCGGAAAGAATTTTTTTCCCTTTTAAAATTGAAACAGGTTTCTATCTGTAGCACTAAAAAGAAAGGATTCTTTTCTGTCCAGACGCTCGTGAAATTCTAGTTAGGAGAGTAACAATTGTTGTCTGATACTTTTAATACCTTATAAAAACATCTTTTTTAAAATTGTTTAATTGTCCACCTCGACTGATCAACGTCCAACGCACAGACAATACCCATCTTTAATTCCTTGAATTCCTACTAATTATGTACCGCTTTTTGGATCTCTACAATCATGTCATCTTATCCAGTTTGGGAATGCTCTGTACATAGCTGTTCGTTCCTCTGTCATCCAACAGATCTATTAATAGTTTTGTGTTGTTTAATACTCAGTGAGTTTCTCAGTTCTCAAGTATGGGCAATGCCGAATGTGCTACTTACTTTCTTCCTTTGACGGCGGGTCTCTGTCATTTTGCGCTGCGGCCTCCTTTGTTTCTTTTTGTCTCTCTTTTCTCCACGTACAAACCTCACTTGCCTCCCTTCGCTCCACGCTCTCCTCGGTAGTTCCCTTCGCGCGGCGGAAGACCATCCTCATTAATCCCCAGTCTATATGTTGCTAGCGTCTTTCTTTGTCTCACCTGCTACGAAGAACGTCGCGTCTTCGGCCAAAGGGGCCAGCCATTTTTTTATTTTATGTCATCACTTGCTTTAGTACAGTGACAACGTGATCACACTGTCTTTCAACATTCTTGAAAAGTATTTTTCAGTTGTCGGCTTTCTCAGCGTGACTGATCATTTTTCAAACCGTTTTCCAAAGGATATGAAGGCAACAATTGCTGCAAAACACTGTTGAAAACAGTGGAAACGTAACGGACTTCGATTAAAACAAAGAAGAGTTGAACTAACTAAGAAAAAAAGAACAGAATAAGCAGTAAATTAAAGTTGCGACTTTGTTTGTACCTTGGTCAACCGTCATATATGAAATCAGCAGAGTGATCTAATCTTTATTCTAATGTGGAAAGACTCAGTAGTGTTGAAAGAATTGTCTCTCTACCGGTGGGAAACCGATTGAAACATGGTGGATTTTGCCTGCAGGCGTCAAATTTTTAAAACTATCTAAAAGGCCCCTTGCTGTAATTCTAATAGGTACTCGGAGAAGGGCGGATGGAATTTACAACTAGTTACTGGGCAGACACTTGTAAGTTTAATGATCTTTCCCGCCTTTTCCGCTTTGCGGAGAAACGTGCATTTCACATTTAGATGATTATTTCTTCCATCAGTCTCAAAATCGGCTTCCCTTGAACATAAATAAGTTGCAAAACTTTCTTTAAAATTTTTTTATAAAACTCTCATTAATTATACAAGGAGATAAACAATGTTTTAAAAATTCATGCAACAAAGAGTAGACCAGCATGGCTTTCCGTCGTTCATAATGAACTTTAAAACATGATAATGAAACCATTTTTTTTTTCTTAAAATAGGCGTTCCACTTTTGGAAACTAGCTGTTTTGCGGCTTACGTTTCTGTTTTTCAATTTGATGTCACAGATTTGTATTTGAATAATTACTTTTCCCGCAAACACTAACAGTTTTCGTTTCGTCTGCTTTACCTCTATAAATTTATTTCTAAATTGGACTCTTTAGTGAACAGACATTTCGTGTTCAGTTGTTGTGTCTTTTCGCTCGTGGAAACTATTCTGCGGTCACTTTATACAATCTAAAGCTAAGGTGGGACAGGAAACAATTTCCATCTTTGTTCATTGTCTTTTGAATCTTTTGTCTTCAGATTGCTGCAAGATATTTTTATTCTCCAAATCTCATTTTTCAAACCATGTTGAACTATGTTCAAACTTGCCGATGGAAATCATTCATTCTAAGCCGCGTCCGCGTGTGGTCTGTTCCGTCTCAAAAATATTTGTCGTTCTTCCAAATTTCTCTGTACTCAAATTTACTTTAAAGACAAAAGCTTATAAAAGTTTCAAGCTGTCTGAGGCAAACCAGATAATCTAACGCCGGCCTTTATAGTTATTACACCTTTGATTTTAGAAATTTATACTGAAACAAAAACTCACAGTCACACGAACGAACTTCTCTCAACTTTTGTCTATACGTCGATTTCTCCTGAGAATATTCTTTTGAAAGATTGGAAATTTATCTACATTTTGTTGTTACTTTTTTTCACACCACTGTTTTGTGACTTTTTTTTGTTTCATTGTGTTTTAGTATTTCATCGCTGCATTTCAATAGAAAAAAAAACATTCACATATTGCCTTTGTTTGTGACGGCGTTGTGTTCCGAGTGTTGTTTCATTTTTAACCTTCGGATTAACTGTGCTTGTAAATTTTAAAATAATACCGAAGATAGGCCAAAATAACCATCAGAATTGTTGAAAATCCTGGTAAATTTCCACATGTATATCAAAGAAGTGACAAATAATTGTATTGTAAGCTATGCGAGGGACGGAATTGAAATACTGTAAACGATTGTAGTGTCACGCATTCCTGTTTACGATGCGCTGACCGTACCTAGACGAACATCAAATCGAGATCCAAACAAACCATGCGTGGTGGGCAAACAAAGTGCTTGAAATTAAATTTATCCTGCGACTAAAATGAATCTAAAGCGAAAACAAAAACTTCAAGGTTTAACGTTAATAGCAGTATTATAAAAATTTTTGTAAAAATTTTATTTAAACTTTTCGTTTCTCGTTAACAAGGGAAAATATTGTATAGGGTATATAGGATGCCATCATATATATTGCTCCTTCGCACAACGGGTCTAATACATTTTTGATATTAGAGGCTCTACGTTATAGCTGTTAAATGATCTCATTCAACTGTACTTCCGTTGCTCTTTTGTACGAAAATATGTTCGTTGAAGTTATTTCTTATTTTAAGTGTTTCCACCACCTCGTGGTAATGGAAGCAATATTTGGAGCCAGAACACCTTTTGAAAATGTAATTATGATTAATTTTCCTTACAAAAGTTTTAAAACATACTTTTTTTTAAATGTCATAACATCAACAATGTATATTTTTTTCTGAGTTTTTGTCTTTCGTTTTTGAGTTCTCTCATAACCATGTTTTTGTATGCCAGTATTGCTATGTTGCACCAGCTGTCAGAATATCGAGAGATTATTTTGTTGCCCAATGCAAGCCGCACGCAAACAGTCTAGTGCTCATTCCATTATTATATGCACAAGGTCGAGGTCAATAACTCCAGGCACTTTTCTTTATGACGTTTAAACTTTGGCGGCAGAAAGTTGATAAACTCTTTTGTCCAGAGCCAAGTTGTCATTGTCAATCGTTGATCTAAAAACCCCAATTCGCATTTATTGGCCTATTGGGTGGTGGCTCGGTCAGTATTAAATATAAATGTTGATAGAGAAACACTGCAGTGGACACATGACAGCTGACTGGGGAGTACATGTATACATCATCCACATTTGAGATTTTAAGCAGCCATTTCTTAGCGACTTTTTTTGTCAGTTGCTGATGTTTAGATCTGTCCATGTTTGTACAAGACCTACAATTGCTTCTGCTGTTGAATATTCAAACTCTAGGACTAGGGTTAGAATCACGAATATAGTAAAATACTAAACAGCGCTTTTGCCATTTATCTGCACTTAGCTTATAGGCTAATGGTTGAGAGACCTTTCTTCTGTACGTAAAAGGGATATATTTTGTCATATTTTTACATTCGAAGTTGATATCAGTTTAGTCGCAAAGTAGCAAGTAATGCGTTTTGGTTTATTCATTTATCGATTTTGAACAGTGGTCAGTATGTTGAAAACTACAGTGATGACAAGTTTATGTACAAAAATGTAAAATCTTTTATGTTCAGCCGGTACATGTAGTTGTTATAACTAATAAAGGGTTTTTATCCCGCGCATCCGCCGGTTTGGTTTTTACACTCAAATTTTGGCTATGTCCGTCACAACAGACCATAGTGAAAATCGGAAGTGACAAAATCAATAATGAAAAACGACCTGTCGATTGATTCAAGTTTGAAATAGTTAAAATCATATTTTCTTGACTTATCTTTGGAATTCCTCATGATCGTAGTTCAAATGAAGTGCTAAAGAGCTATTCCAAGGAGTGCAAAGAAGGCGATAGAACACCTTTTTTTAAAAAACACATTGTTCGCATGCATTAGCGCTGCCGTGACGTCACAACGTAGGTTAATTAATTGGCAGAAAAGAAGATGGCTGCCCAACGGCAGAACTGTCACAGAAAGGCAAATAAAATAAGGAATGAACGCAAGTGTTTGTGATGAACACGCCGGAACGTTGGTCAACTACCTCATCGGACAGTGATCTATCATCACTGTTTCTAACAGGTAAACTAAAGGCAAAACGAAACCTTGGAAATCACGCGACTCAACATTACAAATTTCAAATGGCATCCAACCTGTTTTAAGCTCAATGCGTCTTTTGGTGTTATTCTTTAGTTTTATTGATTATTTGTAGTGCTTTCCTCTTTAGGGGATTCACGTCTTGATGGTCCAAGAGCCAAAGATATTGTTGAAATCTTGGGAGAGAAGATAGCGTTTCTATCAGGTCAGAAATCTGGCAGTTTGTAACCGCAAAATTTTGAAAATTGAATACAACTACAAAATTATTCAATTACATCGTGACTGGCGTCTTACGTTTTGTCCGCGTACTTAGCTAAGTTGGTGTCTCATAAACTTTGTAATTAAGTAGTTTTTAAGATAGTTAGTGCGACTTTTATGTTTGTAAAAGAATGCAGAGGAAGACTTTTCGCCGTTCGGATTTAGGCTTTATTCGTGTGTGTGTAATAGCTTATAGAACTCGTCAACCGTTAGACAGCTCGTTTGCGGTAGAGATAAAAAACAGTGATCGAGGTTCGAACTAACAGAATACTGTGTCCAGAAATATGTTGTGAACTTCAGTGCTGTGATATTTGTTGGTTACTATTCAAGGAAGGCACTTACAATAGCAATAAACAACTCTGTATTTCTCTTTCAGGTGGTAAAGATAGAAGAGGGGGGCCAGTAATTACATTTCCGGCGCTCTCCACGAATGCTACTTTAGATATTCAACAAGACGAACTCCGCCGATTGCTTAGCTATCTTTCAAGTGTTCCAAGGTATGAAGCAGACCTTAGCGACAGGTTGTGATAAATACTATTTAAACCCAAGTTTCAGACCTCAGTGACGGTGACTGTGTGTTTTGAAATCCTCAATAACTACTTTGCTGTGACTTTGTCCATTGTTAGGTCTTGCCTTGTGTGCAAAATCATTGGTCTCTTGAACCATTGGCATTGGCAATGGTGCGAATAATACCCTTGTTGATCACGTCTCATGTCTAATTGATGGATTAGAAATATTGATAATGGTTTTATAGAGAGAAGCAGAGGCAAAATTTAACTGATGTTCAACTTATTTGCTTTATGCGTGATCGATTCCCAGTTTGTTGAATTTGCGCGATACACTCTAAAAAATTACCGGCTATTGAAAATTCAATTCATTTCATTCTGGCGAAAACAACAATAGATCAATCTTATGGGCATATTTGAATTACAGTTTTACAAACAATTTATTGAAAAGAATGCAGAGACGAAAAATCGGCTAGAATATGTCAGGATGTACGTTAGTTCGCAAAAAACGCGAGACCTTTATAAACAAAGATCACATTTGTAGGTCATAGAGATGTGTACTGGTCGTTCTTGATTTTTATGCTAAAATAATTTCTTGTTTTCTTGTTAGGCGTTTTCTGTGTGCGAAAAACTACTATTCTGATAAACGTTTATGTAGTGTGTTGTACACAGTTACACACTTCAAAATTTAAGCTAGTACGAGAATAGAATCCGACTCTGCAGAGTTTATTTACTTATCTTTGACTAATTGTTATTGGGTGTAATTTTATATCTTAATGAAGCGGGCTTGATGCCAAAATTTTTTTTGAAACTGGTAAACGAATCTGGTTTCTCTTTGTCCAGTGGGAGGTCATGGCTTGAAATCATGTTTGTTTTAAATTATTTAGAGTTTCAAACAGCATGAATTGCATGGAATTCGATAAATTGACACCGGTCAGTCAAAAAGTCGCTGGTTGTGTAGAAATTTCTGTCTTGCGAGCTTGTGGTCTGTTTATTGAGGAGATGCGATATTCGAGCTCAGTAATGATGAATATATATGTAATGATTTTAGAGCGAAATAATTGTTCATTGTTATGAACAATTTTGTATTTTTATTGTTTTTGTTTGACATGATTGTACAGAAATCATAAACTGATGGCAAGTTACTTGTAAAAATATCTAGCTTATATGAATAACAAAAATCTGTAAACAAATAACAGAAATGAAGTGCTCAAAAGAAAAACTAAATATCAACACTCTTTTTAAGCCTAGTAATGGCTAAATTTTTTTCTTTGTATTTATTTTTAATTTTAGTTGACGTTTGAATTAAGTGGACTCATTAATTAGACTACAGATTTTCATCTCAAGAGTCAAGGTGATTCTGATTTCGTTTAAAACTTGAATCAAACCTTTTATTTTGACGTTATCAGAGATCTGAGGTAATTAATTGACAATAATTTTTTCAAAGATGTACTTTTGAAGTGATAATAGTAATAAATTAAAAACAACAATATTTTGCTTTAACTGAGACAAAATAAAAACAACCATAAGCTTTATATAAAATAAGACGTAGTGAATGCCAGCTAAGAGGTTTAAAAAAATGCTTAAAATAAAATTATGTCAATGGTTGTTTTAGAAAAATTGAAATCAAGGTGTCATTGGAAGTACAAGAAGTGATCAGGTGTCTCCCTAATTGCCGGAAGCTATCTAAATTAACCAGTTACTTAATCAGCCGTTCCCCATTTTTTTAAACAAATGATTGTTTTAAAAGGTTTTCTATCATGGCCATTTTGTCTTCAAGATTATTCTAGCCAGCTACATTTAGAAATACACTATCAACTTTAAGAGTTATGGACAACCATGAGTGAGTGAAATTTAAGGAGAGAGTTCTTAGTTTGATATTATATTAAATCCAGGCTTATTGGTTACTGGTATTTTAGAGATTTATTAAACAAATCATTAACAACTTGTTTTTGTGTCATAAACTAACAGAGATACATAACTCAATTAACATGGTACTAGTCAAAAGTTCAGCATTTAAAACAGAACTAAATTTACAAAAAGCTATTTTAACTTAAATATTTGT
The DNA here is from genome assembly GCA_025448215.2 of Palythoa grandis. NCBI lineage: Eukaryota > Metazoa > Cnidaria > Anthozoa > Zoantharia > Sphenopidae > Palythoa > Palythoa grandis. The sequence goes on from JAOEJH020026872.1 coordinate 9,346, forward strand.
TAAAAAATTAAAAGAAATATCTCAAATTCCTAATCAAGGAATGTTAAACTCATTAACAACAGTTACTGAAACTCTCAATAATACCTTTGATGTCCATTTTCAGAAAATTATTATTTTTACGTTAGCAATGTTTCAGATTGTTATTCAGATTTGGTGTTAGTTGCTACATATATTTTATATAAGAAAATGTTTATAATTTTTAATTGGTCTATTAGTTATAGCTAGAAAATTGAACCTTTTCCACACTGCACTGGCCTTATGTTGATGCCATCTAGTCAACCTTAGGGCCTCCTTACATGGAGCAAGTTGTCCCGGCTTCTTGGCATGCCAATTTTCTTGGCTCTATTATATTTTGCCTTTTCATTTACATGTAACCAGGCTATCCCAGCTTGCTAAGTTTCTTGTCTCTGCGAGCTAGGGCACCAGGCAAATCGGGACAACTTTTTTTTTTACAAGTTTAGTGCATGTAAAGGCGTTATAGCCAAGATATCTTGGCCAGGCAAGATGGAAGTTTTGCTTAGTGACTGGGCGATGACATGAAATATAATCCACATTGAATTTGTGTTGGCCAGGCAGGATGACATTTTTGTATGTAAATGCCAGCTTATTATCATCCTAGCAAGCTGAGATGCTTTGGCTTGTTGGAACAACTTGCTTCATGTAAAGAGGCCCTTAGTAACAAGGACCTGACGTCACACATTGATGAACTTACTGTGTCATTTGTTCTCCATTTCACGTGATAGCTCATCATTCTTGTATTATATCTTACATTTTACTATGTATGTATAATACTACTGTATATCTCTTCTAAATTATTTGAGACTTTTTTTTGCATATTCAAAGCTGCAGTAATAGGAGCAACAAAACGTCAAACTTATATCTCACAATATTGCTACATAACAAATTGAAAAGTGGTGTTGTGCATTTTGCCTCCCACACACAAAATTTGTTGCAAAAAGTAAAACAAACTTCTACTTTTTGCAACACATTTCTGCAACTTGGAACACACTATTTTGTTGCAAAACAAGTTAAAACAAGGTAAAACGTGCAACATTGCTTTTCAGCTTGTTCTGCAGCAATGTTACAAGACAAATCAAATATTTTTGGGCTAGTTTGAAGACAAGTTTACTAGTCCACCATAACTTTTACTAGTGTGCAGACTAGCAGACTACTGCTAATTTTGAACCCTTCTCTTGTGCATCGGCTCTGTAATCAGGTGCTTTGTCAACCTTGTATTTGTTCACTTGACTCCTTGGCACCTAGGAAGGGTTTAGATATTAAGAGATTATTAACTGAGTGCAAGGCCTGTATGGACAAATATCAGACCAAGGTCTTGACAGTACTGACAGTACGGACCGAGCACAGCGAGGTTTGTACAAATAAGACCGAGGTCTGATATTTTTCCATACAGACTGAGCAAGCAAGGTTAATAAATCGTTTGTTATATGGCCAGAAGTTTGTAGGCTATTTGTTTTGTTTTTCTATTTTCTTGTCATGATTGTAAAATTTGCTAGGAGA
>JAOEJH020027185.1:0-10856 GCA_025448215.2 Palythoa grandis
TAGATGGTGAAGTTCTGATTTCAATTGGAAGCTTAGCCCATAACACGGGTCCCAAGTAACGTAATGAGTGTTTTCCACAATTTACAATGTTGACATTTGATCAAGGCATTGCTCACGTGCGCCGTCAACAGTTTCCAAAATGTAAATATCCTCACATCAGCTTTGTGTCTTCTTCTAAACGGATTAAAACTTACTTCATTAACAATTGTTGGTCGAAAACCCCCTTTTCATCTTTCTAACAACAATTAAATATAAAATTGTTGCTTGAATTTTCCCAGAGTAACTCATATGCGCATAATTTAAAATAACAAATTCTGATCGGTGATCGGTGTGATACAGTATGTGATAGGTGATAGGTGATATGCGATATGTGATACGTCAGTTCATTTATAAGGTAAGGCATTCACTTTAAAGTGACCCTGAGCGTTGGCAGCCGTTGACAGCTGTCTCAGCCTTATTGGGCTTCGTCAGCACGGCACAGCTAATAAACAGGCTCTGACTCCCAAGAAAACGTAAAGTGTAGTTGTTACACATGTGGGATGTGGCTAGGCGGTGCCGTTCTGAAGAGGCCCAATAAGGCTGAAACAGTAATCCACAGCTGCTAACACTTGATCAGACTCACTACATTCAAGATTAAATAATGCCCGCTAACTATGTGCCACTAGTGTTCCAGTATAGTGGCTGCATTTTACCATCAGCACATATGTGATGAACTTGTAATTTTTATCATCTCAGCCGCATCCAACATGAGTAGCAAAGTATGCCTGTGACTATGAACTACGCAAAGGACAAGTCTGGAAATTTAAGTTGAGGTAATGACTTGTCTTGGTGTACGATGATCCATCCCTTCTGCCTCCCCAACCCCTCCCCCTCCCCCCAACTTTTGTACATTTCGAAAGACTCAACTGCCCCTGAACATTAACACAATTCTACCAAGCAAGGGTTGGCAAGCCTGTTTAAATCTTAATTTTCATAACTGATCTTACTCTAATAAAAAGATGTTCTGACGGAGGCTTGCCAAAATCTTCGAAGACACTTCTGTAGTCCAGTGGGTAGACTTGTGACAGCGTGCGGAGAATGTTGTCAAGCATCTACACACAGACAGAAAACACTTAGCAAGAACACTGTTCTTTCACCTTTTCAAGTGGTGTTTAAAACACAATCATCTACAAATTAAATTTCACTCTCGATGTATCAAGACTCACTTTAAAGGTTAATCTATCTGGAATAGCGCACTTCAAAGACACTTTGCACACATCCAAGACACTGCATGAAAGTGACATGCTGGCGAGCAATACTTGAGAGGAGAAATAAAATCTGAACAACCAAGTACAAACTAAACAAACAGGATTGTTATAGGTTATAACACAGTTCGTTTGTGTCCTGTGCTTACAGAAAACTGTATAGGAACAGGCAATAAACTTTACAATTCACAGCGGTTGCACAAAACGTTGCAAGTAAAATTCCACGAGATTTTATTATATAAATATATATATATTTTGATATATTTGTCCTGCATCAAAATTCATATGAAGTTCAAACAGATTTCATGCATTATTTTTATTTCTCTTTTGACACGGTAATCTCCAAACAATTCAATAAGAGATAATTTGCTCTTTTGCTCCAAAACAGTATCCAGCAAACCTGGCTGTCCTTATGCATTCAGTAATAAATATTTCACCTGAAAATGGGATGCATGTATGACGCACGAATAAAAAATATCTAAAATCCAAACAGAACAAACACGAGCTGGGATCGCATACTGTCACAAACCTTGGCCGCCAAGTCTGCTGCCTCTTTGCACTTTAAGTGCAGTGTAGAGTGAGCCAATCTCATCAGATCTTCGCGATACTTGAGTAAATGCTTTCCTCCACATCGAACCATCTTCAAGTAATAGCAAAAAGAAGAATCTTTTTCAAATAAAAATTAAAACGGAAGATTTCCGCAAGCCATAACATTATACCTCTTTTACAAAGATCATCATAATGGTCCATGCTTACAATATATGCAACACATCCAAGTCCATTCGCAGATGAGAATACATCACCATCCCAACCTCCCACTGGATACTAATACATTTCATTTCACCCAGCTTGAAAGCTATTGGTAAATCTTTGTTTACATTTTTTGCCTCATTAGCGTACACACTCTTCTTTCTAATTCAGCTACAAAAACAAAGCTCCTGAATGATAAAATGGTTCTGCAAAACAAACTTCCTCTGAAAATATGAGATTGATATGGTGAGTATTCTTTCCGTAATGTGGTATTAAAAATTGGAAATCTTACAAAGAATGTATGGCTTATTATTCTTCTTGCCACCCAGCTGTTTTGCGTTTTTTTGAGTAGCGATTTCTTCTTTGAAACTACACACATAGAACCGAAAGTTCGGTCACTGATTTCACTTGACAAGCTTTCTTAAGTTTTAAAGTCAGTTGTGGTTTATCTTTGTTCTTTCTCCAACTAAAGTTGTATGGTAATGAAGCAGAATGTAAACAATGACGTCAGCAAAGATTCGCCTCTTACTCATCGATAAAGCTGATTTAGTAGCAGTAAGTCGAATATAATGACATGCTTAAGGACAAAACATGGAGCTCAAACTAAAGAGAGAATTGAGAAATAGTAAACACATCTTTTTGTTTTTGTTTTAGTAAAACATGACAGATTTAACTACACTCTGCATATAAAGCTGTGGTTACACGTTGAAACTTTTAGCTGAAACGTATGCGCAACGACGATGCGAAACAAGTTTCAACAGGCATTGCACTGTGTAACATAGTCGGTTTCGTGAAACATTTTTGAACTTCCGTTGCGAGACAGGTTTCATGAAAAGTAGAACCGCTTTCTATTTCTGCAACAGTCACAACAATCACAGTGGCGATAAAAACAAGAGTTTCACCGTGTAACACCAATTGGTGAAACTGGTCTCGCTCGTGGTTGCGCATAAGTTTCAGCTAAAAGTTTCAATGTGTAACAGCGGCTTGAAGAAAAACGGTAGTTTCTCAAAGAAAAAACGCTATTAAATTAGTTATTTGTTCATGGGACTAAATCTTCAAAATCGTGATTTGCGACCAAAATTAGGATGATCGCGCCTAATCTGAATGATTGGACAACCTGTAGACCAGATACAGGTACCAGATACAGGTACCTGATACAGGTACCAGAAACAGGGTTCATACAAATCTTTGAAAATAAAAATCCAGACTTTTTCTAGATCTTTTCCCCGATTTTCCAGACTCAAAATTAGGTCAGTAATAATTGCTGACAAAAGTTTCTGTTTCCTGTGTTATGTGTTCTAGTTTTGAAAATTTTGAAAATTTAATGCTCGGCAATCGATACATCAGAATCACTCTTTAAACTTCTAGCATCCAAATTATGTTAGTAGGATCCAATGGGTGCTTCTTTTCGCTGGAAGTAAAACCGAGGAAATCCAAACTTTTTTCTGACATTTGCTCTACTTTCCAGACTTTTTCCATATTTTCCAGAAAGCTTTTGGACATCCAGACTTTTTCCAGATTTCCAGACTCTGTACGAACCCAGATACTGTACATGTAACAACTAGGATCCAGACTTTTTCCAGATTTCCAGACTCTGTACGAACCCAGATACTGTACAAGTAACAACTAGGAAGACTACCTCTGCCACAAGTTGCAAATTCCATAGCAGCTGGTCATCAACTTCTTCATCTTTGGTGATGTCCTCCACTAAATTAGTCACAATGAAACGAAAAGAAAAAATGGTAAATTATGAATCATACTACAGCTGGGCATCAGTTAACAGGATACATACAGGATACATCAGTTAACAGGATACATACAGGATACATCAGTTAACAGGATACATACAGGATACATCAGTTAACAGGATACATCAGTTAAGAGGATACATACAGGAGACATCAGTTAACAGGATACATACAGGATACATCAGTTAACAGGATACATACAGGATACATCAGTCAACAGGATACCTACAGGATACATCAGTTAACAGGATACATACAGGATACATCAGTTAACAGGATACAGGGATAAGAATAAAATGAAGAGAAGGTGTCTTTATATTAATCACAGCCGTCATATTCCTTACCTGAAACAATGTGTTCAATAACAGAACAACAGTGTTGAAGAAACATCTTCAAGGTTGCTTCGGAGTTAGTCTGGATAAAAAGGAAGTTAATAAATGTTGAGCAAAATGTCATTTTCTGATACTTTTGATATCAATCAAAATTACTATCTATTTATTGGCTGTATTTATCCACAAAGACAAATTATTCGACTGGCCTAGATAAAATCAGGACGCGTCAAATTTGTTAATGGCCGTATTTGTTTAGAACGACAAATTTTTGTCTGAGGCGAAATATTCGACTGAGACGAATTATTTGTCTATAGGTAAATACGGAGACGAACTAAAATGACACAGTAAACAGGCCCACTTCAGTTCATCTGTTCAGTACTAGTGCGTCTCGTATTTATGCAGACATATTGATCGTCTCAAAAATCAGACGAACTAAAGTGGGTCTGTTGATTGCGACTTCTTAGTTCGTCTCCGTAATTACCTAGACCAATAATTTGTCTTTCTAGATAAATACAGCCATTATTACTACATTATTGTTTAGTTCATTGTTATTATCTATTTATTGTCCATTATATTTATCATATTTATCCATTATTTCATTATGTATAATCAAAGTTACTATCTACTTATTATTTTTATCTATAGAACCAATCTCTAAAAAAACAAAGCATAGTTATGTATACTTTTTACCTATACTAATAATATAAATAATCTTACTTATAAGAGAACAAAAGAGATGTAGATAATAACAAAACAACAAAATACAAACGTTTTCCTGCATATATATATGTAGTCATTTCAAAACAGTTAAATTAAGATGGAAAGGAGCGCAAGTTCTGTTTTGAGTTCTAGTTTAGAGTCTAATAAAGTTATTTTCCTACCTTGGCTGCCGCACGGCACATATCAGAAGCCATCTTCCCTGCAACCTTTGTCTCCAACATTTTGGCAGTGCAAAATCTAAACAGATTTTGTAAGGAAGACTGCAAACAATAATGAGATTAACAGTTGAGTACTTTTTTAAACATAACCGTTTATGTACTTTTGATTGGTTCTAGAGGTCACTTCAGTGACAACTCTCGGTAAATAGGACGGTAGTAAACTGTAGCTTTAAAAGGTGGCTTAAGTTACCAACTACTGTATAACTGTTAAATCCTAAATATTCAGTTTTCAGCTTGGGTCACACTCACACTGTTGGTGAGAAGTACGACGGTCAGGGGTAAGTTGAATGATGAAAACGGTGACACCAACTCCTGAAGCCAAAAAAAAGCTAAATCCTTTTACAAACGTAGTGACTCAATGGTTCTGTAGTGTTAAACGAATGGGAGTCATTCATTGCAGGTTACACTGGTACTCATTTTACCGACCTCATAAGGATGGAAAGCTGAGTCAACTTTTGCAAAAAGAAGGTCACACAAATATTCAACACTTGGCAGAACACCAGCAGCAAGGTTTTCAATAAGCAATGGCAGATGGTAAACTTCGCCAGCTACTCCACCTGAATTATTTTGTTAGAAAACTGCATAAAACTGTTGGTTACCTAAATAAAGTTATATCTGGGATAACATTGATTGTAATGGTGGATTTTGGGCTGAAAGTCGCAAGTGTTTGCAGTGAATTGTAATGTGAAAAAGCAGAATTTAAAGCTGTTTGTGTTCAGTCAAAATAACTACATTCTTGCTCCAGAATGCAGGAAAATGCATTCTAACAGGTTCGCATTTTAAAATTTTCTGATAGTAATCAACCCCATGGACTCCGCAGTCCTAGATAATTTGACTCACACCTTTGGCAAGAAGTGTCTGCTAACCCGGCTATATTCCTCAACTTTTGCCAACTACTTAGATTCTTACTGAAGGCTGAGCAAAATTTTTTACCAACAATCAAACAGCAAACATGGACAGATTGACAACATCACCGTAACCTCAAAGAAAAACAGTGCATTTACCTCAAATATCTTCGTTGAGCATTGCAAGAGAACTGCATGGAATGTGGTGGCCAAACCCATCCCCATCATACCCTCCTGACTTGTCCGTTTGTCAACCGCTGTACTGTTAAGCTCTGACGTTTGTTCAAATGAGGAATTTTCAATCATCACAAAACATCTAAAACACCAAAGGAATCGTATTTAGAAGTAGCGAAATTGCAGCTCAAGAAACAGCACATTAACAAAAGAAAAGGTATGATGAAAATATAAAACAAAACAATGTCCAAAAAACAGCATCTTGCTAAGCAAGATCAAAGTATGATTTAAAGCAAAGGAAGAATATTGACACTTAATGGCTTAAATGGCCTAGTCACGGTTCTGCGCATGCTCCGGAATTCTGAAATTCTTTACTGTGTTTCCGACCAGAACAAATGAATTTAGAATTTAGAATTTATGCAGAGAAAGGTGTGTTGTCATTCTGAATCTGAAAACATGTCGCTTGCGTTTTTACATCAATTGTCAAGAATCACTTTTTGTTTCATATTTATCATAGTACCTGTTTTTGTTATTTTAGTAAGTTCTTCCCTAACATTGGCTCAAGTTTTGATCATGCATAGAACCGTGACCATGCCCTTTTAATTTAGTTCTATTACAAAACATATAATTTATGCATGCATGAACTACAGTATCACCTCTCGATGTACCGTATGGAACAGTGGTTGATCACAACTCACCTATCAATAAACTGTAGCACAAAGTCTTCAAACTGACTTGTTGCGATGCAAAGTTCTTTTTCCTCCTAAACGTGAATTTACAAACATTTAGTTGATTAATCTCAGTAGGGTTAGGGTTAGGGTTACGGATACAGTAATTAGCAATAGTAATTTTGAGACTCTTGCAGTAGTACAGTAACTCTATGGGCCAAAAAAAAAACTTGGCCTATTATCAAGGTAGGATCAAATTTCGTGACTTGTAATGAAAAATATATTGCATTCGCACTTCCTGAAACACGAGGGGAAGTTTGGGAGAAAACGAGAAATAATAAGTGGGAACACTAGTTTGAAGGGCAATTGTTTTCACACTATTTCAAGTTCTTATATGGATGCTCCCAGTAATGGCTCCTACTATTTTGTATAAATTTACGTGTTTGATATTCATAAATTTTGATTTGAAACCGCTATATCTAAAATCGTACACCAGAATTAAGTTTCTGTTCTGTTCTGTTCTGTTCTATTCTATTTCATGCTTACTACGATATTCTGTACCAGTCTACTCTACGCTGATTATTCTATTAATTACTCTATTTCTTCTATTTTATTCCTTTCCTTTTCATTCCATTCTATTCCGTACCATATCTTCTATTCTTTTTAATTCTAATTCTGTTCCATTCTCTTCTATTTTCCTCTATTCTATTCTATTCTATTCTATTCATTTCTATTCTATTCTTTTCTTTTCTTTTCTTTTATATTCTATTCTTTTGTATTCTATTCTATTCCATTCCATTTTATTCCATTATTGTTTGCTTTTGTTTTGTAAATTGCTTTATTAACTAAAAGCGCTAGTACTAAATAAAATTTATCAATTTTATGAGGATGGATAACAGAGTTAACTGATCTAAGCAGGATTTGAGACCCGGATCCTTTGGGTAACAATCAGAGATCTGCGTTGCCCTTGCTGCCTTACCAAGGATCACCATGCTCTTACCTCAGTCATTTCTACCTTGCCTGTTGCCTCAGAGCAGTCCACTATAGGTACCAGACATGCCATCGTGGAAATAAACGTAAATGTTGCCTGTGGATAAAAATGCAATAATAATAACCTTTGTTTTGTCTCAACGTTTTAGCCTCAACACCATCTAGGAGCTGTTATCGGATCTTAAGAATACAACGATCAGTATTGTCGTGAGAAAGTTCTTGGATGGAAAGGGGGAATTGAAACACTCTCTGAAATAGCAAAGAGTCAGCCCCACACAACCTACATCGCATTCACAAAGGGGTACAAGTCCAAGTTCACCTACTTCATGCGCACAATTGAATCATTTGATGACTACGTCAATCCCATTCAAGAAGCGATCAATGACTTACCTGTCCCAACACTGTTGGGCCAATCGGAGCCACTCCCTAGCAAGCCGTGTCAGCTTGTCAGCTTGACAGCGGCTCAAGGGGGAATGGGCATACCGGAATTAACATTAGAGGCACCACAGCAATTTGTTGCCTCTGTGTCTATAACAACAGCGCACGTACAATCTATTACATCACAGAGTGTGTTTATGGTGACAGGCGAGAGATCTACAGAGGAACTAAAACGACATCACCATTCTTTCACGACGGCGAGGACAAAAGAGAGAATGGAGCGCATTGACACCACCCTGTCTCCAGATCTGTTGAGATTGGTTAACCAATCCAGAGACAAAGGTGCAAGCTCACGGCTAAATGCAGTGCCAGTTGTAGATCAGGGTCTGGCTCTGAATAAGCAAGAATTCAGAGACTCTCTGCGTTTACATTATAACCTGCCCCAAGTCGACTTACCAAGTAAATGTGTTTGTGGCGGCAAATTTACTGTTGGCCACGCTCTATTATGCAAAAGGGGAGGGTTTGTAGCGCAGAGACATGATGGTATTCATAACCTATTAATACCATTCATCAATAAGGTTTGCACCAATGTTGAAGTGGAGCCACTCCTTCAACCTCTTCACAACCAGTGATTTCACTTGAGAAGCGCTGTTACAAGCTCAGATGCAAGATTGGACATAAAGGCAGGGGGATTCTGGTCACGAGGAGTAACGGCAATTTTTGATGTTAGAGTCATGCACGTTAACTCTAACTGCAACCAAAACAAGCCGACCTCCATAGTCTTTAAAGAACAAGAGGATGAAAAGAAGCGCAAATATCAACACTGAGTACTTGATGTCGAGATGGGTTCTTTTACACCTTAGTTTTTGGAACCAATGTCGGCATGGGTACTGTGTGTCAGCGTTTCGTCAAGCACTTAGCAGATAAACTTGCACAGAAGGACAGTGAACCATACCACTTTGTCATCACATGGCTTAGAACTGTCTTATCTTTTGAGATTTGGAGAGCAGTTCATGCATGCGTGAGGGGCTCAAGAACACCCTTTCACAAAATAGGAGACTCTATTGATGACTGTAGTTTAAATGTCACCATAGCGGGCATATAAATGAATTTCCTTTTTCAATGAATTTCAACTATTTTTCCATATTTTAGGATAACTTTCATCTAAAGAATGTATATAGGATTTTTCAACAAGATTTAATAAAGTTATCATCATATATTTAAAAAGCTATAGGCATTTTATCTAAACTTCGATACTACGCATCTGTTGACATTTTGGCTAAAAAGAGGTACTTGTTTGAGAGATTTGACGAAATTACCAATATAAGCAGGTAAGTTGTGCGTAAGATATGCTGGGGAGACGATACAAATTTGTGAAAATTGATTTTATGGAGGACGAAAAATCGAGGTGCATGGAAAACCCTTGGAGTATTGAAATGAGAAAAATTTCATCCAACGTACGAAACTCGACAGGATTCAAACTAAGCTTGTGGGAGTTACAAACAAGAGCTCAGCCATCCTAAATCCTTTAATGCAAAATTAATTTAGTCAAATTTACATTTGATTCTGAGTTTCACCATTTGGTTTCTGGGTAGGAAAATTACATACAAGTAGTTGAGAGGAAAAAGCTTGTCAAAGTGCATTATCTACTCACCATATTGCAAGATCAATCACTATACTTTTTTGTTCTTAAGATGAGGGTTTTATACCTCATTTTTAAACCAACATACCCTCAGCTTATACCCTCAGGTGCCAAATAAACGAAGGGGGGGGGTGGGAAGGTAAATTTCTGAAAAATCTAATAAACGGGGAGTAGGGCAGGGGGGAATTTTTATAAATGATATCGATCTTTAAGCAAAGGAACATAATTTACTGTTATAAAATTTCTTCAAGGTGATGGTCTCGAACATTATAAATTTTTAAACTTTACGGTTTGCAAGTGTAATATTTTTATAGCATTAACGTTTCTAACGTCTCTGATATAAATTGACGAACTACTCAAAATAACTCAGAAATACGATATATCTTCACACGAAGAATCCAGGTTCTTTTCCAAGATATAATTCACAAGAGTCACACTCCGATAACGAGTTCCTATCAATTCCGGATCACGATTACTTCACAAGCTATATTCAAAACTTCTCAAGAAAACTGAATACGTAAACTCTTTCGTTTCTTTCTTCTTTGAAAATTAGTTCTGTTCTGGTTCAACCGGTTTTTTGCTGTGACGTCACTTTCTAACAGTCTCTAACGTTGTCTGCCTCTCTTAAACAAAATGAAACTCAAAACTACTTTCCTAATCTGTATTAGACTCTATAGTACAACTCAAACCAGAACTTGCGCTACTATCGATCTTAATCATAGAAAGAGGAAGAACGAATGTGATCACTGATTGGAACTTATCTTTTGAAGCTAGTATGTGTTACTATCGATCTTAATCAGAGAAAGAAAAACGAATGTGATCACTGATTGGAACTTATCTTTTGAAACTAGTATGTGTTACTATCGATCTTAATCAGAAAAAGAAAAACGAATGTGATCACTGATTGGAACTTATCTTTTGAAACTAGTATGTGTTACTATCGATCTTAATCAGAGAAAGAAGAAGAACGAATGTGATCACTGATAGGAACTTATCTTTTGAAGCTTAGGTATGTGTTACTATTGATCTTAATCAGAGAAAGAGGATGAACGAATGTGACCACTGATTGAAGCTTATCTTTCGAAATTTTGAGCACTTGATGATTGTAAGTCTACGAGTTATCCTTGGACTTAAAATAATAAACGGG
>JAOEJH020027503.1:0-17029 GCA_025448215.2 Palythoa grandis
ACATAACAAAATTACTCAATTCTGATTGGCTAAAAGAGGAGTGCAGCTTTCGTGTAACATGAATGCAAAATTGTGTAGTAATAATAACAATAATAATGACTGTTTATTAAACACATTGCAGTTGAAAAACTGAATTAAAATTTTAAAATACATCAGTGTTGAAATACATTAGAATACATTGCAATACAAAAACTCTGGCAACGTAGCAGTTTTATAGTTTGCTGGGATGATGGGATGGTTAGCGCATGCAGATCCCCGGGTCCCACATTTCTTCATTTGAATGAAGAAGTGCGGCCAAATACTACTGTAGAGAGTTTCGCCTCAATATAAGGCTCAAATCCACTGAATAATATCAGATGTGAGGCATACAAAACAACAAGAGGACGGCTTGGTATTAATTATTTCCTTTCAATTTCATAATACTACTGAGCAACAAATATATAGTAGCTATATATCGAATTTACAAGTATTTGTACTTTGTAGGTTGTCACTTATGGTCAACATGCAAATCACAGCAGCTGCATCACATCTCCATAATCCGAAAAATGTCTCCTTGACTATGGAAGAGGAAGATTCAGCTGACTGCAGTTCTAATGGTTTGTATTTCGAAGTATTTATTATCATGAATAGATAAAAATAGATCAGATGTGCGGGATCAAAAATTTTATATAAAAAAAGGGTTAAAAACTAAATATTCCAGCAATTTCTTACCCAAGAAAACAGAGGTCGCCACTCGTAGAGGAGAAAATTTATTGCAGATTTAGAAAAAAAAGGAAATTTAGTGCAATTTTCTTTTAGCAGGCGAAAAAAAAATTTAATTGGCAAATAAACAAACTAATTAGATTAGTGAAGATAATGACGACACAGTATAGATAAGGATCAGTGCGGGATGTTCCGCGGAAAGGGCGGGATTGGTGAGAAAATAGGGGATATGAACGGGAATCCGGCGGGAACTGCGGGAATGTTGGGGGAATCTCGTGGGACAAACTCAGACTCTAGAGAGGAGGCCAAACCTTGGTAGCCACTCATAGTGCAGGGGCTGTGGTAGGGGTCACCACCTCCACTGGGCATGGGGATCAACATCAACATCGACATCGACATCGACACAACATCGACATCGACACAATATCGACATCGACATCGACATCAACACAACATCGACATCGTCATTGACATCAACATCAACATCAACATGACATCGACTTCGACATCGTCATGGACATTAACATTAACACAATATCAACATCAACATCGACATCAACATCAACACAACATCATCACATTATCAACATCAACATCAACACAATATCTACATCAAAATCAATACAACATTGACATCAACACAACATCGACATCAACACAATATCAACATCAAAATTAACACAACATTAACATCGACATCAACACAACATCAACATTGACATCAACACAACAACACAATGTCAACATCAACATCAACATCAACACAACATCGACATCGACATCAACGCAACATCAACATCAACCTAAACATCAACATCAACACAACATCAACATCAACACAACATCAACATCAACACAACATCAACATCAACACAACATTAACATTAACATTGACATCGACATCGACATCAACATCAACACAACATTAACATCGAAATCAACATCAACATCAACATCAACACAACATTGACATCGACATCAACACAACATTAACATCGACATCGACATCAACATCAACATAACATTGCCATTGACATCGACATCAAAACAACATCAACATCGACATCAACACAGCATTAACATCGACATCGACATCAACATCAACACAACATCGCCATTGACATTGACATGAACACAACATCAACATCGACATCGACATTATCATTAACTATAACATTAACATTAACATTAAAAAATTAAATGCAAAATCAATACGACATAGGATATAAACTTGACTGACAGGACCGGAAATATCTAGCTACCATCTTTTATCTCTGGCATTTAAGCCACTTGGTTTAAGTGTTTTAGCTTGGACAATGAGAGATGCTTCTCTTATTTTATGAATGGAGTCACGGGATTAACATTAACACCAACACTAACATCAACACTAACACCAACGCCTACGCCAACATCAATATCAATATCAACATTAACACCAATACCAATACCAACACCAACACCAACACCAGCATTAGCACCAACACCAGCATTAGCACCAACACCAACACCAGCATCAGCACCAGCACAAGCACCAGCATCAGCACCAGCATCAGCATCAGCACCAGCATCAGCATCAGCACCAGCATCAGCATCAGCATCAGCATCAGCACAAGCACCAGCATCAGCATCAGCATCAGCATCAGCATCAGCATCAGCATCAGCATCAGCACCAGCACCAGCATCAGCATCAGCACCGGCATCAGCAACAGCACCAACACCAACACCAGCATCAGCATCAACACCGGCATCAGCACTAGCACCAACGCCTACGCCAATATTAATATCAATATCAATATCAACATCAACATCAACATCAACATCAACATCAACATCAACATCAACATCAACATCAACATCAACACCAATACCAACACCAACACCAACACCAGCATCAGCATCAGCATCAGCACCATCACAAGCACCAACATCAGCACCAGCATCAGCACCAGCATCAGCATCAGCACCGGCATCAGCAGTAGCACCAACACCAACACCAGCACCAGCACCAGCACAAGCACAAGCACAAGCACAAGCACAAGCACAAGCACAAGAACAAGCACCGGCATTAGCACCAGCACCAACACTACCAGCACCAGCACCAGCATCAGCACCAGCACCAGCACAAGCACAAGCACAAGCACAAGCACAAGCACAAGCACAAGCACAAGCACAAGAACAAGCACCGGCATTAGCACCAGCACCAACACTACCAGCACCAGCACCAGCATCAGCACCAGCACCAGCACAAGCACAAGCACAAGCACAAGCATAAGCACAAGCACTGGCATTAGCACCAGCACCAGCACAAGCACAAGCATAAACACAAGCATAAGCACAAGCACTGGCATTAGCACCAGCACCTACACCAGCACCAGCACAAGCACAGGCACAAGCACCGGCATTAGCACCATCACTAGCAACAGCACCAGCATCAGCACCATCACTAGCAACAGCACTAGCATCAGCACCAGCACCAACATCAGCATCAGCATCAACACTAACGCCTCAACACCAACCCTAGTTCTTACACTGACACTAACACCGATCATGATCATGATAACAGATTCGATAATGAAAGGAAAACCAATCAGTGAGATGTATTTATTCAGCTAATCAACTTTTTGTCAACAGTCTGTCGTCGAACAATAGAAACTGTTGCTCTCGCCGCCAAATTTTTAAAAGGAATTGATCAGCTTATAAAGATATGGGACTTGGCTGCAACTGACCAGCGGTCTGTTGGTATTCGACTGGAAAACCGTCTAATCAAAATGAGCCTCGAAAAACCCAGGTGGTACATGAGATACGGTATGGTCGCTGCAATTCCACCATATCGAGTGCTTGCTGGAGAGACCGCTTTTATAGTGTTTTCAAAGAAACGAGGTAAGTTATAGTGAATAAACAATCTCATACTTCGTGTAGAAATCTCATCTCAAAATTTATTGCGATGTCAAGGTTTGTGGATCAGAATTCGAAAATGTGGACAAGGGCATAGTGAGGACACCTGAGGTCGCGGGAAGTGGCTTGATGTCCAAGTACACTTTTAGCACTCTCTGTTTTGCTTTGATGGTGATAACGATGATGATCATGATAATAATAATGATAACTTTATTTACGTTTTTTAAAATCTTTTAGCTGTATGACTCATAGCCAAGTAAGGACCTTAAGCAACAAGGACGGAAACGCCGACGACGACGGCTCAAAAAAAAGTATATTTCTGATTTTCTCTATATTTATTCTTCGGGTTATTAGGGATTTATTTTCTCCTCCTTAAACTTTGTGAGCAGAAGCGATTAAATTTTTCTCCTTGAAGACAAACAAATGCTGAGAACATTTTTGTTATCACGTTCTCGTATAATTCCCAGAACTCTAAAAAGGGTTTTTCACGTTCTGATTTTAGCGACAATTGCGACTACGTGGAGGTGCTTATCAGAATGCATTTCAACGGGCAGCTATTGTATTTACTTTTTTTCCTTGCCGTCATTGTCCGCGTTGTCCGTCGTTGTCCGCATTGTTTAAGTTCCCTATTTGGAGACGATTCAGATTTCAGCGTAAAACTGATTTTCGTGAAGGAAAAACCAGAGTACCCGGAAAAAATCCTTGAAGTAAAATCGAGATTAACCAAATGTTATCCCACATGCGAGGCCTGAAGCTTGAGCCCGGGTCATAAGGGTGAGAGGCGCGAGTACTAACCACTCGACCATCCTGACTGAACCTGGATTGTTAGGGTGAGAGGTGCTAGTACTAACCACTCGGCCATCCTGACTGAATCCGGGTCGTAAGGGTGAGAGGTGCGAGTACTAACCACTCGGCCATCCTGACTGAATCCGGGTCGTAAGGGTGAGAGGTGCTAGTACTAACCACTCGGCCATCCTGACTGAACCCGAATAGTAAGGGTGAGAGGCACGAGTACTAACCACTCGGCCATCCCGACTGAACCCGAATCGTAAGGGTGAGAGGTGCTAGTACCAACCACTCGGCCATTCTGACTCACCTCGCTGAGCAATTACGTCTGCTTTTGTCAAAGCAAAGTTTTTTTACTTAATAACTTTCAATTTATTTAAATTTTGTATATTTTGCAAGAGTTCCATTTAATATTTTAGGAAACGTATATCAATCAAATGGACCCTTAGAGATGAGGGATGGATGGGAAAGAAGGGGGGGGGGGTGAGAAAATTTGTTTTTATGCAATTAACATTTTTATTGGTGAGTTTCAATATCTTGGCACTGGATATCTTCCAAACAACGATATTATATAAGAAATAGAATTTATTTCCCGCCTTCGTGTATACTGTAAAGCTCATTGGTGCAATATAACATCCAGTGCCCAAACGAATCTCTGGTAATATTTCCAACAGCAGTTAAACATGGGGAGAGGAATGGGGGTTCACCCGACCTACTAAGGCTTAGAAGCAAAATTACGTCCCTAACTATAGAACCAACATTTTGACCTGTCAAAATTATTTTCAATATTTGTTTGCATTTTTCGTTTGGAACAAATAATTTTCTTGTGTTACAACGCCTTATCATGCAGGAGGCGAGTATGGTCGTTTCTTTAAATAGCCTCTGAACACAGTGTATTTTCTTGCTTGTATACAGCGGACAAGCATGGTGCATCAGCTAGTACAAAGGGTTTACTGGCCTACGAGCTTATCAACGAATCAGGAATAAGACATAAAACTCTTATGATCCTCTGGAAGGTCAAACCCGACTCAACTAAAAATGAATTCCGTGTGTGGGTATGTTGATATCTAAGTTTCGAAAAGGTTACTCAATGGGTGTACGGTTTTGACGGCTTACGGTAAAAAGTTCGGCGTTTTCAGGACAGACAGTTAAATTTTTGACAATTGACAGAAAAAAAATCTCCCCAATTTTAAGCTTGGTGTATAAAGTTTAGGCCGTTTGACCGCGTTAACCCGTTGAGAATCTCTTACGCAGTTTTTAATGCCTTTTCCAGTATTTTTGCGGGTGCATGAATTTTTTTAGGCTTTCGCCATTTGGATCATCCGTAACTGTTTAATGAGAAGACGAAATGATCTTAGGCCTTTCATTAAGCATTCCGTTTTAAGATTTACAGTGCGGACACTCGAACCATGAACGCTATGGCTTTATTTTCACTTTATTTGTACTTTTTTTTCACTTATTTTGTAGTTATTTTTTATATTTTTCCAGAACTAACCAATCCCATTTGTGAACCGAAGCAATGGCACAGACATTTTTTCTCCTTTTTTCCGTGTTTTTATCGTTCCACGCTACACGTTTGAGGTGCTTTTTGGTGCGCGGTTAGACATGTATTCCAAATAACGTTAGCGGATGTTTTTGGCGGGAATTATTTTGCGTTTTCTGAAGTCAGACTCGGGTTTTCAGTTCACCGCGAAATGGCCTACGCTCCAGCAAATTATATTAGTAAGTACTACTTTCATCTAAACAGATGCATTTTAGATACTTTTATTGA
Source organism: Palythoa grandis (assembly GCA_025448215.2). Taxonomy (NCBI): domain Eukaryota; kingdom Metazoa; phylum Cnidaria; class Anthozoa; order Zoantharia; family Sphenopidae; genus Palythoa; species Palythoa grandis. Next base: position 6,155 of record JAOEJH020027503.1, read on the forward strand.
ATTTAAGCTCTTTTGACTTTTGGGGAACGAAAAAATGACTTTCTATTATTTGTTTTGAAATAATTAGGTCAGTGAAATCTCAGGATTAATCAGCAACAAGACATCTACGACAATGGAAGCGCGTTACCAAATATTTATCGAGAGAGAATTCTTGATCTCCACCACCAGGGATTTTCCCAAAGACAAATTTCAGGCACAGCGCGAGTTAGTATTGGCTATGTCAATAAAGTTGTTCAAAACTATGTGGACAACAACACGTCTCTTCCTCCGACGCGAAAATTAGCGACTCGTAATGTTGTTACACAAGACGTTGTTGATTACATTGAATCCGAGAAGTTGTGCAAGCCCAGCACATACACATCTGAACTTCAACAGCGCTTATTGCTGGATGGAGTTTCGCCACCTCATCTTTTGCCATCTCAAAGTGCAATAAAAAAGTGCGTTCGGGAGGATTGTTTTATGACGAAGAAAAAACTTAGGCAACTACCGACGGAGTCATTGTCAGACGTAAACATCAGCTATAAAGATTATTTTCTTGATCAAATTGCGCAACTAGACTGTACTACACTTCACATTTTTGATGATCCGGTGTCAAAATTACTTCAGGAAATCGTGTATACGGTAATTCATATATCGGCGAGCCTGCCATCGAAGTACAGCGCTACGCCTCGAGCGCAAACTACACGCTAAACCTGCTTCACTCAATACAAGGAGTTGATTACTACAATATTTTACGGTGCGCTTCTAATGGAATGGAAATGCTGAACTTTTTCGATGAGGCTTTAGCAGTAGAAAGAGCAGATTCTGGAACTCGGTGACTGTATCATAATGGATAACTGTGGATTTCACCACGGACACCAAGTCGAACCGTTACTGAGGGATATCTTACAAGAACATAGTATCAATCTTTTGTTTCAACCTTCGTACTCGCCCCACCTAAATACCTGCGAGTTTTGCTTCAACCAGGTAAAATGCTACCTCAAACAAAATACATCGCTCACTCTCAATGAGACTGAAATAGCAATTGGTGAAGCTGTTTCCAAAATAGATGCTTCAAATTCAGTTGCATATTTTAGGAATTGCGGTTACTTATATCATCATAATTAACAGCTTATCTCCAGATCTGGTCTCTTGCACGCAAGCTATTTATAGCCACGGTCGTGGGAAAACACGAGTGTTCATGTTGCAGTTGAACGAAGATGGCGAAATCGATTGGCTCATTAAGCCGGTTTTCCACTAGGCGAATTTTTCCGCGCGAAGCGAATTTTTTCACCGCGAAAAAATTCGAGCAAGCGCGTTTGTGTTTTCCACTACACCAGCGATCTTTCTTTGATAGATGATTTGGCGCGAAATTCGACTGGAAGATGGCGGCTGCTTTAAGTCTTAGATATTTACTCTTGTTTAAGGTAAGATTGATTAACATTTTACTGCTACGAAGACGACAAATTCGACTACAGAAGTACAGAAAAAGGTTTTGGATTCGGAAGGTGTACAATGAACGCGAAGAAAAGGGAGAGTATCATCTGTTGGTGAAGGAGCTGAGGCTGCATGATGCAGAATATTTTTTTTGTGGACTGAGGCCTCTTCTCAGGTCCCTCGCGACTTTAAAATCACCACGTGACGGATTTCTGAATTCTTATTGGCTTGCTCCTTTTTTCGCAACGAAAAAGTAGAAACTGTTCGAACTCACTTTTTCGAAGAGAAAAGAGCCAGCGAAAACTGTGGCGCCTGTTCAAATTAAACTGCGCATGCCTGTACTCGAAAAAATTCGCTTCGCGCGAAAAAATTCGCCTAGTGGAAAACCGGCTTTAGACTCTCCCGGTCCGTCAGAGGTTCACTCATGGTTAAAATCTCTATCTCCAGGCCTAAAACTGGAGCGTCTCTCGACACAATTCGAAAATAGAGGGTTTAGATCAAGAAGGTCGCTAGCGTATGTCAAATCCGAAGACCTCGATGCCTTCTTCTCGTCTCCAGACAAGTTATTGTTAGCAGAAAGGCGTGTGTTGGAAGCCGAACTGGAGAACATACGAAGTGGAACGGTACCGCGATCGACCGGTCTTGAACCGAAAAGATTAAAGATGACCCAGAATTTAGAGAGCAACGCCTATGCGGCCAATTGTAGCGCGCAGACACCCGAATCAAGCATCTATGGCGGATTTTCCAGCTGGTCGGAATCAACACAAGTGAAAACACACAGCTTCCTTGACCGAAGAGCGCTCGACCATACAGAAAACCTCCAAATACTACTTGTGCAAATAGAAAGTGCTAAGCAACAGCTGGAGAAAAAAAGAAAAGAAATGGAAGAATTGCCCGATGCTCACGATCGACGTGGGAAGGTGTGTGCCACATGCCACAAATCAGGTCATAACAAAGCTAGATGCACAAACCATCCATGTACCGATATGAACTTATGCAAGTTGAAAGAAAAGCACCCGGAGCTACAAAATAATATCCGAACCTTACAGCGCGACCTCAAGGAACTGGAGCAGAAATATGGAAAAGCCAAGAATGACAACGATGTATTTTTAGTCACACGTCAGCGCGCGAAATCAAGTTTCTTCTCTGTAATGAGGCCGCGATTGAAATGTCAGAACCCGGCTAAGTATTTAGATCGTGGTGCATTGGATAGGGATCTAATGGTGTTACAGAGAGCTTTGCAAAATAAAGTTCTCGTAGACGAGGGATTGGATTGGAGACTTCCAGGCATAATTGAAGAATATAAGCGAGGAAATGTAAATGTGCATCTTAACCAACCCAACCCACCGCAATCTTACGATTTGCCTTCCTTTGACACCGCTTGGCTGGCATATAATTTGCCAGAATCATAATACAAGCACTAAACTGTACTGAGTGACTAGTAACGCATCTCTTTGAAGATTTCCATTATAATGCTGATGTTGTTTTCCCAATTGTAAACAGTGTAATGTTATGTTGTGTTCCTAATGTTGTTTTACGTCTGTCGCCGAAATAAATATGTTGCGGTTTATTTGCTCCTTGTTTTTGAATGAAAAAAGTAGTAATATTTCCATCAGAAAGCGCAATTATAGTTTCACTGGTAAAATAACCTGCTTTTGTAAAGAAGCGGAACAACCGTGTTTAATAAAAAATCGGAAAAAATTTGGAAAAATGTCTCCGCCGTTGTTTGAAATCATGGCACCACTTTGAAAATAACGTGGAAAAAAGGCAGGAAAAAAGTATCGGCCGTTGCATCGACTCGCGGCTGTGATTGGCTAGTTCGGAAAAAATATTAAAATAAGTGACAAAAAAGGACAAATAAAGTGAAAATAAATTTATAGCGTTCATGGTTCGAGTGTCCGCACTGTAAGCTTTCAGCTAAGTAATAATTTTGGATCGCCTATTTTAGTTTGTCGTATCATATTCGCTTGTCACAGTTGCTCGATCCACGCCGAAGACTAGAAGAACAAGTCACAATTACTTGAGTTTCGTCACCTTGATTTTTCGAATAGTTATCCTTTATATTAACATTTAGTTACTCTATTTAGTCGATTATAGCCAACTATATGTTTATCGTATTTTATTACAGTTTTTACGTGCTGGTATTATCCGGATTCAAAGTATTAGAAAGCCAAATGGGCTAACACGTGGTTGTGTGTGATTCCTTGCTGCAACGAGATCAGCATAGTACAAGCCCCTGGTTTATTTCCGAACAATCGCCGTTATAGTAAAAACTCTCCACAAACTAACGAAATCTTGCCTCGATTTGCACTATGAGAAGAACTTCATCAGCCCCGCATTTGCCAGAGACAAACAATGCTTTGTTTGACAAAATTGTTCCCAAAGGGGAGGGGGCATGGGACTTTGGCGAGCGCGCCAGACATTTAACAGTAAAAGGTAGAGAGTATAAGCTCGAATTGGCATTTTTAAATGTTTTAAAAAACCCTAAGGAAAGCGGTAAGAAACTGGAGAAAGCATATTGAATCAACGGAAACTGCCTTAGCGGATTCCGCGAATACCGAGACGTTAAAGAAAGAACGTTCAAGGCTAAAATCGGCCTTCGAAGAGCTTTCCCAGGCTCACGATGGCGTGCTGGAAATCGCCACATCATCCGAAGCCGACAAGGCAATTGACAATTTCGAGAGTTGGGAGGCTTCAACTCGTGAAACCGTTAAGACAATCAGTCAAAGGTTAATAGAATTGAGATATGAAAAAGGCGAAGTAAGCTCGGCGTTTTCTTCCGCAGTGTGCGTAGTTTCTTGACGTGTAGTTCTGAATCTAAAAGGGCCGACATAGCATCAAAGGTTGCTAGACTCGGAGCAGAGCTCCAGTTCTTAAATCTCGAGAGGGAGAAGGCGACGGAGCTAAAAAGGGTTAAGATAATGAAGGAATTAGCTGCCAGTAAGGCGGAAATGGAAACTGCGACAAAAATGGAAGAAATTCAAGACCCTTTTTACGATATCTTGCAGCCTACTTATCTGCCTGATAACAGAGGGTGCATGAACGACTATTTGGAGTCACAGCTAAAATTTTTTCCGGGCCCGCAGTTACCACAACATCAAGTTTGAATGAAACTCTACCACCTCCGACTCCACCTAATAACAGCTCTAAACCGTCCCTCATTCCAGCCCGTGACGCTACCTATGTGAGCGCGCCGCTTTCATTCTCAGCCCCTATTAACCAAACCTTTACAACGCTTTTGTTTAATCCGTCATCCTTCGCGCCCTACAGCTCCAGCATAAGAAATACAGCGTTAGCATCAAGCGCCGCCCTTCCTACCGTAATATCAACCCCATCACCTCAAGCACAACGAATACCCATCTTGGAAGGCAGTAACTCAACTGCCATGCAACATCAGTCTTCTGCACCGTTCACTCTCCCCTTCACAAGCACAGCGAAATCCCATAGTCTGACTAATTCGTCGCATTCGCAGCACATTGCAAGCCAAGCGCTTTCGGGAACACTAAAGCAATCATTCAATCCGACAGTTCCAAAATCGCCTGCCGCACAGCCTCCGTTCTCGTCAGAGATCCCACTGCCCACGCAAAACCCCCTCACGCCTCGAACGGTTGCAGATCACCCTCAGTTGGGGTTATAACCCATTCACGAATTCGTACCCAGGCCAGCAAATCGAGGAGAACACAGGAAACGAAACCACTGAATCACTCTTCCAAAGACACAACAGTGAGCCCAACTCCTTGTCCCGTCTCGCCGACCTTCTCACTGAAAGGCAAGGCAAGGACAAGCTGCCGCTGCCAGATCCCAACATTTTTCGTGGTGACATCATGCAGTTTCCAAAATGGATAAAATCCTTTGAGACGATCGTGGAAGGCCAGACCAAGAAAAGCACTGACCGCCTGTTCTACATAGGCAAATATACGGCGGGAGAGGCTAAGGAAGCTGTTAATGGTTATCTTTGTCAAGACAACCCCAGCGCCTACCAAGAGGCAAAGGCCGTGCTACGCAATCGATTCGGCAACCCTTTCCTTGTTGCTGAGTCCTACAAGAAGAAATTAAACGATTGGCCTAAGATAGCAAATAATGATGGACCTGCACTCCGCAAGTTCTCCGACTTCTTAAACCAAACTTTGTCCGCTATGAAGTCGATTGCGTACCTGAATAGCCTAAACAATCCGACAGAAAACCAGCCCATGGTAAAGAAGCTGCCCACATATGCAATCAACCGCTGGAGTCGGGAGGTAGACAAGCGAATCTGTGGCGATGAGCAACCTGTCACAGTACAGATCCAAGTGCAAGACTGCCGCTATCCGACAGTTGCAGAATTCTGCCAGTTTGTGGAAAAAGAGGCACGAATAGCCTGTAACCCCATCATTTCAGCCAATCTTGGTGTGCCAAAGACAAGAGAAGAACGGCGCTCGGGAGCTGAAACAAAGACCAGAGGTGCAGGATCCTTTAAAACAGGCACGGAAGAACTATCAAGGTCCAAAAGGGAAGAAAACCCGCCAAGGTCACTAAATTGCATTTTCGGCAAAGGAGCACATAGCCTCAACGAGTGCAAAAACTTTATCGACATACTGATTTCAGACAGACGCGCCTTCATTATATCTAAACGCTTATGCTTGGGGTGTCTCAGGTTCGGACACAACAACAAAGACTGCCTAAGGCGGAAAACCTGCGAAACCTGTGGTGGATCATATCCGACCCACCTTCACGGAGATAAGCTCCCTACGAAAGAAAAGTCATCCCCTGCAAAGGAAAACTAGGAAAGTAAGGTTGCCAATACCTCCGAAAGTTCCACATCTCACCGTGTAACAGTCTCGAGTTCACCAGTTAGACACAAGGAAGTCTCGCAGTCCATGATAGTACCTGTCTGGCTATAGCATGAGTCGGATCAAGAGAGAAGGATCATGTTGTACGCACTCCTGGATGAGCAATCAGATGCATGCTTCGCATCCGATTCTTGCGACTTGGTGTCGCAAGTCAAGAAATTAAACTGAGAATCTCAATAGTGTAACAGAATCTCAGGCCTTATTGTAAGCCCCGTAAAAGACGATGTCAAAATTGCAATTGTATTTCCCAAAACCTACACAAGGAGAGCTATTCCAGCATGCTGTGAGCAAATCCCCAACCCAGAAACAGCGCGACAGTGGTCCCATTTAGAAGCCATCGCCAATGAGCTAATGTCGCCCAAGACAACTTAGAGGTCGGGCTGCTTATCGGATCGAACTGCCCCCGTGCGATTAAGCCGCGGGAGGTCATCCCAGGAAACGACGACGATCCATACGCCATCAGAACTTCCCTGGGATGGGAAATTGTTGGAAGAGTCTCCGTGAACTATGACGACGACGATCCGGTAGGTGTAAGCAAAATTGTATCTCACTGCATTACACAAAATTGGTAGTTCGCCATCAGAACCCGTGCGAAGGAAATTATAACTCCATTTCAAGTTAATGCTATGTTCGAAATGGACTTCACCGGGAGTAATAGCACTGAACAGCCGTTATCGCACCAAGATAGAATCTTCATGCAAAAGGTCAAAGAAGGTATCCAGCAACGCTCGGACAGCCATTACGAAATACCCCTTCCACTAAAGAGTGATACAGTGAGACTTGCAAACAACAAGGGTCAAGCCCTAAGTCGCCTCGGCAGACTACGAGTCAGAATGCAAAGAGAAAAGAAGTTCAAGGAAGACTACGTCAACTTTATGGCCGACATAATTACCGGCGGGTATGCAGAACGAGTCCCCCACGAAGAAGGCGAAGCCAACCTTGGCTCAGTTTGGTACCTACCGCACCATGGGGTGTACCACTCTCAAAAGCCTGGAAAGATAAGGATCGTTTTTGACTGCAGTGCGAACTTTAAGGGAGAATCACTTAACCGACATCCCTTATCCGGACCTGATCTCACGAACAGCCCGTTGGGAGTCCTCTGCCGATTCCGCCAAGAGACAACAGCCGTTATGTGCGACATTGAAAAGATGTTTTATCAAGTGTATGTCAACGTTGAACATCGCAATTTCCTGCGTTTCTTGTGGTGGGAAGACGGAAACATCGACCAGGAGCCTATCGAATATGGGATGACAGTTCACCTCTTTGGAGCAACATCTTCACCGGGGTGTGCAAACCTAGCGCTCAAAGCCACAGCAAGCGACTATGAGACAAAGCATGGCGCCCAAGCAGCCAACTTCATTAGGAATGACTTCTACGTCGGCGATGGATTGAAGTCAGTCCCTTCTCCCACCCCATTGAGCTCATCGTCAAGACAAAGTCGCTTTGTAAGGAAGGTGGATTCCGCCTCCACAAGGTCATGTCGAAAAAAGTAGAAGTCTCCAAAGAAGAAAGAGCTAAGGGCGTTCAAGATTTGGGTTTACAGAAAGACAGCCTCCCCATCGAGAGGGCCCTAGGGGGTGCAGTGGTGCGTTGAATCTGACACCCTTCAGTTCCGGGTCGACCTAACGAATCCTCCAACAACCAGAAGAAGGATCCTATCAACCGTTAGTTCCGTCTTCGACCCCTTGGGCGTACTGTCCCCCCTTTCCGTTGGAAAGAGAATCCTTCAAGAGCTATGCAGGCGAGGAAACAGCTGGGACGATCCAGTACCAGAAAACCTGCTGCCGCAGTGGGAAAGGTGAAAGAACGATCTGCACCTGCTAGCCCATCTTAAAGTCCCAATGTGTTACAAGCCTGATAACTTCGGAGAAATTAAATCAGTAGAACTACACTGTTTTGCGGATGCCAGCCAACACGGCTATGGACAGTGTTCCTATCTTAGACTCACCAACGACCAAGATCAGATTCACTGTTCTCTCGTTATGGCAAAGTTACGCGTAACGCCACTGAAACCCATCACAATGCCGCGCCTGGAGCTCACCGCCGCCCTAGTCTCTGCAAGAGTTTGCGCCCATCTCCAGAAGGAGCTAGAGTTCGAAGTATCTAAACGAGAAATGTGGTCCGATAGTAAGGTAGCCCTTGGCTACATCCGCAACGACACTCGACCTCTCCACGTGTTCGTGTCAAACCGTGTGCAGCAAAATCGAGAACTAACCTTGCCAGAAGAGTGGCGGTATGTAGAAACCAGCGACAACCCGGCAGACTTTGCATCCCGCGGTCTCAGTGCTGCGGAGTTGCTCAGCAAGAAAGAGTGGTGGAATGGACCAGCAAGAGATACTGACCCGCTTCTCTGACTGGGTTTCGGTACTCGCAATCTGCGCAAGATGGCGCACAATAAAGGAACGCGTCAAAGAACAAAGGCGCACACCTGTTTCTGTCAAAGATGTGCAGCAGATTGAGAAAATTATAATCAAAGATGCCCAAAGTAACGAGTTCAAGAATGAAATTGCCCTGCTGCTCTCCTCTGTATCATCGCCGGCTATTCCCGAACAGAAGGAAGCAAGAACGAGAAACGTAACAGTGAGAGCAACAAGTCGTCTCTACAGACTTGATCCGTTCCCGGACCAAGATGTCATTCTCCGCGTTGGAGGTCGCATCAGACGTGCCAGTCTACCAGGTCACGTCAAGCATACCTGCATTCTACCCAGATCAAGTCCTGTTACAGACCTGATTATCGATTACTTTCACCGACAAAGTGAACACCAAGGTTGAGGGATAACCCTCAACACCATTCGATCTGCATGCTACTGGGTAATAGGAGGCAGAAAATCCGTTGATGACCGGATCTCCAAATGTGTCAAGTGCAGAAGGCAGCGGGCTCCCACCACCGAGCAAAGGATGGCAGACCTCCCAGAGGACAGATCAGATTCAAGTCCTCCCTTTATGTATAGTGCAGTCGACTTCTTCGGCCCCTGGCTCATTAAAGAAGGAAGAAGAGAAGTCAAGCGCTATGACGTGCTGTTCACATGCATAGCTTCCCGAGCCATTCACATCGAGACGGCAAATTCCTTGGATGCAAGCTCCTTCCTAAACGCCTATCGCCGTTTCATTGGACGTAGAGGACCAGTGCGACAGCTAAGGTCGGACCGTGGCACCAACTTTGTTGGTGGAAGAAATGAACTCCAGAACGCCCTCGCCGAGATGAACCAGGAAGAAATCGCCACAGAACTCCTCAAAGAAAACTGCGATTATGTGGAGCTGAAGATCAACGTTCCCCACGCAAGCTAGCGTGCTAGCGTCCCTTCTGGACCACCACGGAACACATCTCGAGGACGAATCCCTACGAACCTTAATGGTTGAAGCAGAATCAATCAATAACAGCCGTCCTCTTACAGTGAACCACCACGACAGCTTGGAACCCCTCACACCGAACCACCTCCTGACAATGAAATCAAAGGTGGTTCTCCCGCCTCCCGGAGTATTTCAACGTGCAGATGTCTACTCAAGGAAACGTTTGCGCAGAGTTCAACACCTGGCAGGACAGTTCTGGGATAGGTGGAAAAAGGAATTCCTGCTTTCCTTGATGACCCATCAGAAGTTCTGCTGGTTCTGCTGATCGCAAACGATGAGGATGACCGAGGAATCCCCGCCGAGGAACCATGACGGAGATCAACCCAGCCTAATAACTGCTATTTCTACTGGTAGCTATCCAAGTAACCGTTGGCTAGGTTACGAACATTGTAATGGACACTTGTACACTTTGTTGTTTTGTTAGGTAAATTGCCCTCACAAGGTCAATTTAGGGGAGCCATGTAACGGCTCGTTATAAATCTTAACCGCGTGTTTACGTAATCGTTTCTGTTTTCGCCTGATTAATATTTTCCTCGTTAATGATTAAATAGCGTAGACCGCGTGCCTTTTCCTTTGAGAATCATATTTCCAATCTCGCCCTTGACAAGACAGGTCAGTCCCAACCTGGAGTAAATATTTAAAGGTCGTCGGCGATTATTTTCAATCAGGGATAGAGGTATGCTTAAATCTATTCTGTCTTCGTTATTTTTATCTTTAGCGCCGTTTTAAGATTTAAGCCTTCAGCTAAGTAATAATTTTGGATCGCCTATTTTTAGTTAGTCGTATCATATTCGCTTGTCACAGTTGCTCGATCCACGCCGAAGACTAGAAGAACAAGTCACAATCACTTGCGTTTTGTCACCTTGATTTTTCGAACAGTTACCCTTTATATTAACATTTAGTTACTCTATTTAGACGATTATAGCCAACTATATGAAGCGCATTAACAGGAAAGGGATCACTATAGTGTAAGATTTTGTTTTGAATTGAAAATGATAATGTAAATTTGTGCAAATACTTTAAAATTCCGGCCGAAACAGTTGTCTTGGTCTGTTTTTCTTAAAATTATCAGTCGCTTCTCAAATTGCAGAGCGGTTCGTTGATCATGATGTAACTCATTCTCAGCCAATGTTGACATTTTGTGCGCTTTTGATGCGGCAATAGCTTTAGTGCGGTTTTGACGTGACAATAGCTTTGATGCATCTGAAAAGACCTCAGGCTGCAGCAGAGCAGGCTCGAAAAAAATCAGAGGAGGGGTGGGGGGGGGAGGGGAAGCGCA
>JAOEJH020027714.1:0-10844 GCA_025448215.2 Palythoa grandis
AATAGCTGAGTACAAATTTATGTATATATAGATATATATATTCTAATCATAGCTGATTCGAGGTAGGGGAGCCAGGTTGACATAGCAGTAGGGGTGTGTATGGTCCCTTAAAAAAACGAAAGCCTCGGCAAAATAGAGTTAGTTCTCGAAATCTCATCATATTTTTTGCCATGTCTCAAAGTCTCATATTTTTTGTTACTTTCTCAGTCTTGGAGTCTCAGATTTTCCTTGGATTTTCCATATCGTAAAGTCTCGGTCTCGGATTATTCATTGGTTTTAAATGTCTTAGGCTTGGATAAAGGCCATCTCGGCATCTCGGATTTACCTTTTGCTAGCCCTAGCAGTCTTCAATAGTGCCTCCCACCACTATGACTTAGGATTGAATCGTGGTCTGTGCATGCACATGGGCTATTAATCTGATTTGGAAGGTTTTTCTCCAGGTACTCTGCTTTTTTTCCCTTAGCAAAATCAACAGAAGAATCTTAAAAGGCCTGCAGTACTGGGGAAACCTACATCACTGGTCCCTTCTCTTTTCTTGCTATAAGCTTTTGTTCTATCTTTCCCCATTGCTATAGATGATTTTCAGCTGACATAATGTTTACAAACAAATCTTTTCAAATTTAAACACTTCCAAGACTTTAAGCAAAAAAACCAGTTGCTCTAAAAATATTGCCAATCAGGGACTGGTGACTCACTTTTAAATGACAATAACTGAAATTCTCCTGTATGGCCTTGACTTTGCACAAATTACTCTCATTAGTTTTGAAGTGTAAATGAGCAAATAGCTACTGGACTAATAGGACATCACATCAACAACAAAGGAAATACTCAGTTTGTAGTTGTATGAGATAAATGATTTAATATGGATGTTATTTTTCAGATGCAGAAATCAAAGTTTGAAGGATTACTGACCACTGTTCTAGGATATTTAATCATTGCTGTGGCCCTTCTGGTGTGTCATGTATCCTTGTACAGTACAAGAACATTTATTTGTAGCTTGATAATAGTACAAGTTAATGATGACAGTCTTGGATTCATCAGTTTTAAATGGCCTGAAAAAGAAATTATATTAAAACAAAATTTATACAAGTCATACCATTTTCTAGGTTTTGTGTTGCTAAACAAATTAAGCTCACAAATGATATGATTTTTTCAACAAAGCATGGACCCAGGTTGCATCAAAACAGCAGTAGTTCTCATGAAAGACTGCCATATGTTGAATGACAAAATCATACTGTAGCCCTGTTTAAGCCAAATCTTTTTACAAGCTTAAGTGCCCCATTGGAGCTGGCACTTACTTTATCTCCAGTTTCTGTAGTGTTAAGCAGATGCCCCTGGAGAGGACGCTAACAGGTGCGTACCTGCCTGTAAGCCAGGTAAACACTGGCTTACAAGGTTTTTTTTACTTGAAATTTCGCTGAAATCTTTCTAGGTCCGAGAGTCATTGCACTATCAATGAAAATCCCAGCAGGTTTTGTCAAGAGTTGCAAGTGAAGATAAGTCTGTCCAAAAGTCAACAAAGATCTAGAAGCTTGTATCATTAACCTGTATTATGCAATATTAAACATTTTCTTTTTCAACTTGTGCATCCTGGCTTACAGGTAAAAATTGGCCAGAGATGCCCCTGACTAATCCGTCAAAATTAATATAGGTTAGCCCCCAGCAGAAGCTGGTACTCATTTTACTGACTTTGCAAGGATAGAAGTTTGAATCAACTTTGGTGGTAAGAAAGTCACACAAAAGTTCAGCACTTGGCAGAGCTGGGATTTTAACTGGCCTTTTAACTGGAAGACAGAGATCTTCTGACTGCGCTAACCATGCCAACTTGACCTTCTTATGTTTTATCAGTGTGAACAAGTTTTGTATAAATTTACCATTTTTCCCTTGACAAACCATTCTACAGAGTCTTTCATCTTTGTTTAACTTCAAAAGGTCAGTAAAGTTTGATTATTTTTGTCATTAATGACACATGTAAAGGAATGCTCTGTTAACCATATTTGTTATTAATAGCTTTCTAAGAAGTTTGTTATCTCTTCTGTAGGGCAAAAAGAATTATTGGATTGTGTTATTTAGTAATAAAGGTGAGAGTTTTTGTGTTGTGTGCATGTTTACTGAATAATATTTATTTTCACCATTTTCTAATCAACTTGTCACATTTTTTATTATTAGATAAGTATAATAATTTTGATAGTAATTATAATAACTATTAATAGTGATATAAGTACAGAGAATAATTATAGACTGAAATAATTACACTTTTTATCTTTCCAACATACTCATCAGAACAAAATGGTATTTCGCTCTAAGCGGGACTCAAATTTACAGCTCTCTGTATCACGAGTCAGGCATTAACCACTACACTGTCAGAGACCACCATGCTGACAATGAAGCAGATTACTAGTTAGAGTGATAAGGCTAGTGGCATGAGGATCCCTGTTAGATTAATTTGTAATTTATTTGTACAATATCTTGTTATAATAGAGATTATGAGGTTTGAGACATGCTCAAGTGAAGAAAATATTTGGCCTCAGGGATCCCTGACACCACTAGCCTCATAACTTGAGTAATCTGCTATGTTGCTAGTGTGTTGGAGGAGTCAGGTTGGCGTAGTGGTCATCAGTCGCGCCTCCCACCTCTACGACCCGGGATCGAATCCTGGGCTCTGCACGTGGGCTGAGATTTGTTGATCTCAATCTGACTCCGAGGGTTTTTCTCCGGGTACTCCAGTTTTCCTCCCTCTGCAAATTTGACTTTCACGCCAACATCCGAGCCATCGAGCGATTAAACATTAGCCTCTGGCTAGGAAGAACAGGCAACCACTTCCTTTGCAATATGACGTTAAATAAAGTATTTATTTTTTTTATTGTTGGTCCCTAATGGTGTACTGTAGTGGTCAACACACCAGACTAGTGATCCAGGGAGACATGGGCTTGAGTCCTGCTCTGGGCAAAATTACAATTTTTTTACATCACAAATTCAAAAGTCACAGAGGTTCTACTCTCAAAACCAAATTCCTTGTGCTATAGGCAATGTGTTGAACAAAGCTAAAATATCCTTTCATAGAACATCGCCCTATGGATGGACTGACTTTAGTTAACAATTTAATGGATTATGTGCTTCTATAGATTATTTGCATCTGCTTTGATACAAGGAAAAATTAAGAAAACCCATGGGTATTCACCCGGAAGTTATAGTACTTTAAGTGAGTTATGTATTCCCTGGTACTACTTAAGGAGAAGACAGTGAGTTGCTGAGGATAAACTGCTCGGTGCTGAAAGGATTTAACAGCCTAACAAAGCCATGTTATTTTCCTATTTCTCAGGTATCATTGCTGATGGTTGTGGAAATAGGTTTGTTTCCACTTGTCTGTGGCTGGTGGTTAGATATATGTTCCCTGGTGAGTATTAAAAATATGATAGTTGCAGTCAGGCGTGATTGTATCAAAAGATAAAATGTTGTCACTAAGTTAAAATGTAAAAGCTAGGACGTTTTGGTTAAAAAATATAAGTAAAATTTTCATCAGCAAAAGTGAAAAACGGCATTCAGATGTAAATGAGAAGCTTAGGGATTTGCTAAGATTTCATACATTTCAGAAATTTATATGGTTGTTTATAATAGGCCTTTTGCAGCAAGTGATCACATGGTACAAATAATGCTATTCTGGTGGGCAAAGGAATGTGACAGACTCCAAGACAAGGCACAATCAACTAGAAAAGTGTGATTTTTCTTTGTTTTCCAGTGGAGTCTGTCATATTCTTTTGCCCTCCAGAATAGCATTATTGTATTTGTACCATGTGATCATTTGCTGCAAAAGGTGTATTGGGGTCAGTTCGCTAATTGAATGCCATGCTTCCAAGAACAATCTGCGTGACCACTGGAAACCATCAATCAACATGTGTTCAGATATGGACAAACTGAATCTATCATGAAAGCGTGCGATCACAGTTTTGTTGCTTTGTAGCTTTTCACTCTTTTTCAGTTTTTGCCTCCAAAAAGTACCAAATTGACCTTAAATAGCTGTCACGGAAGGAAATAAGTTTTAGTGGTGTCTGGCAAACGGAAATATATGAGCTTTTGCTAACATGTGTTTCTCACAATAATTGGTAAACTTTACTCTGAACTTTTCCATGATTGGCTAGTATCGGGTAAAGTTTACCCCTTTCTGATAATGTATTTCTCATTAGGAGTAAATTTACTCTGAACTATAGTTTGTGATTGGACAGTACCAGGTAAAGTTTACCCCAAAGTAATGAGAACAAAAATTCTGCACTTTGATTGGTTAAGGCTGTGGTAAACTTTACCCTCAAGAGTATTTTTTTCTCCTTATTGAGATTGAACACTCGATGTTGTTTTGAGCTTGTGTTTATTTTAACATGGTCAAAATCAAAATCATGATTGTTTCGCATACAGTGTTACACTAACACAGAGTTCTTGTCCCTGGTGAGTAAATTAAACATTTTCTGGGCAGATTTAGGT
Organism: Palythoa grandis; assembly: GCA_025448215.2. NCBI lineage: Eukaryota > Metazoa > Cnidaria > Anthozoa > Zoantharia > Sphenopidae > Palythoa > Palythoa grandis. The sequence goes on from JAOEJH020027714.1 coordinate 4,477, forward strand.
GTACATTTATTAATTTTGTTATATTTTATTCTTTGATTTCTTGTTTTAGGCATTGTTTGGAGCAAGTCTAAAGGATCGACATGTTAGCTTCGATTCTGCCCCTGGTAAGTGGGAACTCATATCCACATCAGTTCCCATTATTTTATGTAAATTTGTCAGATTTTTCAAAGTAGTGTTTTGCCCTTTTTTAAGACTTTACCAGCTCAAATAAATGTAGTCGTAGATGTGTAACTGAGGGTTTTATGGCATTAGAGTCCAAACCTTTTACAAAGAAAGCTAGCACAACTCTCTTCCCTTACTCTTGGCTTGAGACTCTTGTATATCAGGAAGGCGGTAACCAATTTTTCCTAGATTCGCTCATGTAAACTTTCCTTGTTCAGTGTATCTCAGTTGTACATGAAAAGTTACCTTCCATCAGCCCATTCTCACAGTACTGCCTCTAGATTTTGGTGATTAGAAATTACATATGAATAGATGCCAAAAAAATGCATATTGCAATATTGTTTTTAAACCTCATTGTCCAAAACTTTAAAACTTACCATACTTTCATTAGTCAGTCATTTATTTCTATCTAGTTCAACCGTTCTTCTCTTTTAGTTACAACTTTTCTTTGGTTAAATTTAACAGAAATTTCGGGTGGGGAACTTTAATAAAAAATTGAAAAATTGTTGTGGCTTTTGCTTTGGTTTTTACACGATTGAATGACTTATATTATAGCACAAACAACACTGCTGTAGAATATTTCATGACAATTTATTTCAAAAGCCAGAGTTCAAACTCACAACCCTCTGGCCACAAGACTCTCATGCCACAACTGCTCAGCGACTTGGCGATCAACATTGTTTTTAACTTCCATGATTATAATGCAGTCAGACAGCTCTGTACAGGAGATTAGCATCATCTGTGTAATAATAACAATAATGATTTTGTTAGCATTCCACGGTGGAGGGGGGGGGAGGCTATTCTATGCTAATTACAGCCAATTTTATTAGCTGGGAGTCAATTTTGCGGAGGGAGGAAAACTGGAGTACCCAGAGAAAAGCCCTTGGGAGTCAGATTGAGATTGACAAATCTCAGCCCACAAGTGGGACCGGAAGTCAATCCCAGGTCATTGAGGTAGGAAGTGTGAATGATGACCACTATGCCAACCTGACTCCTTGTGTCAAATGGGACCACTTTGTGAGCAATGATGTGCACAGGTGTGGAAGACATAGAGTTAAAGTTGGCGAGAAGTCGTCTGCTTGGCTTGGTCATGTTTGTTGTATGGACAACCACAGACTGCAAAAGAGTTCCTTTTTTGGCTAGCTAGTGCATAGCTCCCATCCCATGGGCTGACCAAAGTTATGTTTCAAGGTCACCTGTAAGTGTGCTCTCAAGTATGGGCATTTACTGGATGCAGGCACACCTCAGAGAACAGTCAAACTGAGTGGCTTAGACTCATGGACTCTATCTGCAAAATGCTGAATCAGAAGTGATGGGGGACTATATAAGGAGGAGGGATAATAGACGAAAGAGAACAGTGGTTGGGGCGATAGGCGTATACAGATTATAATGCTGCTGATGATAATTGGGTGCTTTTAACCAAAATTTCATTGTTATTTGATATTGCATATGTGTAATGAAACCATAACTCTGATCAATTTTCAGGGACAGCAATGTTTTTACACTGGCTTGTTGGGATGGTGTATGTGTTCTACTTTGCATCATTCGTTTTATTGCTACGAGAGGTATGTCAGTCACTTTTACATCAGTAATAAAATATCCATAATTTTTGTATTGCCCGTAGGTAAATTCAGAGTGTGTGGTAACCGTTAGTCAATTACTTTGGCTGTCTGAAGAAGTGGAATGGTTGGGGTTTCATTTGGAGGACCAGATATAACCATAGATCATGGTCATTCTTGTTTCTGTAATCACTAAAAACATTGTTAACCGGTAATCAGAGGTTCATGGGTTTGATGCCCGTTAGGAAATCAGAAGATTTTCTTCTAAGAAAAAGAAACTTGAGATGTCAAAATATTCCTTTCATTCTAAAAGCATCAGTTAGAGGATAATTTCTGTTATTAGATTTTCATATTTGAATATTGCTTTTCTCACGTTCTGATCGGTTCAGCTTCACTCAATCTCTCTTATCAGCTCATATATACTGCATGACCTTATATGGAAACATTTCCAGTCGTTTTGTTAAAGTGAAACAGAATTCAATTGAATCTGGCTCTAATTTCTAAGTATCTAATTGTTCAGAATTGAATAAAATTTAATAAAACCATTATTCCACTCACATGTTGTTGGATATGAGGTGAAAATAGCTAACTTGGCACTTTGCACCTCTTCAACTATCTATCACCTCATATCCAACACGCATTCCTGGAATAAATGTTAAATATATGGGCCGGCACAGAGATCACGAGTTTAATCATTATCTTATCATTCAACAGGTTCTTAGGCCAGGAGTATTGTGGTTCTTAAAAAATTTAAATGATCCAGATTTTCATCCTGTCCAAGAGGCAAGTACACTGTCAGCTAAAGAGAAAATTTGCATTGGTTTGCAACATTCTTCAGATTAATGAAACAATCACAGTCACTGTGAAACAGCATACAGTTACATTTTTGAAACTTTCTTCAGAGTTACCTATAAGTGTAACTGTTGATCTCTCTAACAAGGTTGAACAACCCTAAAACCCATTCAATGTCATACATTAAATACAGAGCATCATTTCTTGCAACTGGTAAACAGATCAGCCTTGCTAGTCGCCTTCTATGGCAGTCAAGCACTAAATTACACAATGTTTTTTTTCCCAAACAGATGATTCGGTTACCAGTCTATCGGCATGCAAGGAGATTCTTACTGTCACTTGTAAGTTCAAACTATTTGTAGTTCATTTCAGGGGTCGAAATAAGGAAAAAAAGTCTGAGAGCCTGATGGATTCCAAGAACAATTTTCTTAGGAGCCAATTCAAAAATTTAGTAGCCCAAAGTTAACAATGCATAACAGAAAAGCCTTCGTTCTACAGTTTTTAACTTCAAGGTTCAGCAAGAATTGAAAGTTTTATGTTTCTATCAATATGAAACATTTTATTTAAACAAAGATGAGCTAAAATTAATATTGCTGTAGATGAATTCAGAACTGGTTTCTTTGAACAGAAAAAGATCGAGGAGCTACTGTGGCATGAATGTTGAAATTACTGAGGTTTTAATCAAAAGTTCTGCACATGCGTGCACATGTGGCAATATATATGCAGCCACTTAGGTCGCACAGGTAGCAGACACTACTTTAAATCAAACTGAGCATGCGTGTTAGCAACTGGGAGCAGGTTTATGCCTCATGATCATTAACATAGCACAAATGATGAATAACATCCACTTATTCCCAAGAAATAGAATAAAGAAGTGTACATGTAATATTTGTGGGATATGTCAGAGAAGATTAACATCATAAGTCATACACATGCAGTAGCTGCTATTAGTGGGAACCAAAGCCTTATGGCCGTTGATGTTGTATTGAACGTTTGAAATATTTATTTACCAGCCTTAGTTTTATTTTACAATTCTTGTACTCAAACGCATGGACTGTGACGTTAATTTTATTATAGAGATTGAGAGTCTTATGGCCTCAGCTGGCATATATCACGGGTAATGTTTTCATTGTTGATATAGGTTGTGTTTGGAACTACTGTTCTATTGATGATGTTTCTTCCCGTATGGCTGATCAAATCGTTTATTCCCAAATTTCTGCCGTACAACGTGCAGCTGTCAAGGTGAGTTTTCACACAAACAGCCCTGCATCTTTTCCTTGCAAGCTATATACTGTAGTTTCTTGGTAATTACCCGTGGGTTATCTGTAATTTTTCCCTTATAATTATCAGAGCAGGTGCGGGTAATCTACAGGTGTCGTTATTCTTTTAATTTGTTAAGTCAGCCCGTTGATAGTGTGATTTTTTGTACAAAACATTCTATGAAATGGTAGGTTAGCTTTGTTGAATACATTGGCTATTGCACTACGAATTTGGTTTCAAGAGTTGAACCTCTGTGGACTTTTGAATTTGTGATCGGTTTTCAAAAATAAAATTGTTATTTAAGCAATGGACCACACGTTTTTATGGTTTATAGGCTGATAAACTACGCGGGATGTTGGAAGAACATGAAAAGAATTCGTAAATCACAAGCCGCAGGTTTGATCAGTGGCTTTCAAACAACTGGTGCTGAATTTCTTGTGGTTACTGTCTTGTACGTGCACACCATTTGAATCCTTACAGGCTACATTTTGTCTTGAGCCCAGGAATCACATTTTGCATTTAAGAATAGAAAACATTCTTCCGTCTTTCCATAGAATTATAGAAACACAAGTTGAAGTTTGCGAGAACAAGAAATAATCAGTGTAAACACAAGCCCGTCTTGAAATCAGAAATATAATCTATTTTGAGGGATTGGACGACATAACTTTATAGAAGCTTCAAGCTCGTTTAAAAACGAGTAGAATGCTTAGTTTAGCTTCAATAGTGACTAAATTCTCCAATCCTTCCTCTGCATAGTGAGGCGCCTGTCAGTGAACTCTCCCTTGAGCTGTTACTATTACAAGTTGTCCTGCCTGCATTGTTGGAGCAAGGTCACACCCGTCACTGGCTCAAAAGCATCATCAGAGGCTGGGCCATCGTCGCAGCCTACATTTTGTAAGTTGTGAACGAAGAACTACGTAAAATAAATGATTTATGAGACAAAAAATGTAAGACTTAAGTTGTATGGATTAGTACACTAGGGCTACAAGTTCAGCATAAGCATACAGAAAGTAATTTGCAGAGCTAAGGACAGCATGGTCAAATCGAGATGTGCTAAATCCTTTTACGAGCCTAAGTAACTTATTGGAGCCGGTGCTTATCTTTGGTTTCTGCAGTGTTAAATGGATGAGAGTCAATGACTCGCCCTGGATGGGACACTAATGCGACGCAGGATAACTCCCAGCAGAAGCTGGTACTCATTTTACCGACCTCGTAAGGATGGAAAGCTGAGTCAACTTTGGCGGAAAAGGTCACACAAATGTTCAACACTCGGCAGGGCCGAGATTTGAACTCCAGACCTTTAGTTGGAGGGCAGAGATCTTACCACTGCGCCAACCATGCCACCATCGGTCAAGTTGAGAGTTGTTGATATATGACTTCGAGTTCGAGTTGAGTTTGAGTTGACCTCGAGTTGAGCCTAACCCTAACTCTAAAATCGTTACATTTTGTTTTTGCAACAACTCGAGGACAGCTCGAACTCAACTCAAACTCAATTATTTCGGAACAATTCAAGTTCAACTTGAACTCATAAAAAATATTAATTCCTTTTTCCCCCGGTCACCTTCGTAACGGACATTACCCTTGATCTAGCAAAACTTAGTATTATTAGCGAGAGTGAGCATTGTTTGCCATGGATAGCTGTTTTGGGTACCATCAACATGGAACAAACAAGCTCAGAAATAAACCAAGTCATGATAGAATTAAACAGAAATACATCGAGTTATGATAAAGTATTTTGATTTATTTCTGTACCAGTTTTCGTACTGTTTGTTTTTAACTAAAAGACTCTGTCAGATCTCTGATACTGCATTCCCTTCGTTACGTAATTATGTAACTATTTCTTTCTCCAGAGATGTAAGGTCATATCTCCTGGGTGATGTTCCGCTGGATGGCCACGATAATGTAAGTTAGAAAAAACCTAAAGTGATGTTACAGTGAATGCTCAGTTAAAAGAGAAAGTTTCTCTTCTTACCAGTGATATTATGGATGTAACAATGGGTGTGTAAGAATGTCTTCAAATAGATGTCTTGCAATCGACCTCTTTACCTGGGCCCTCTGACGTGAATATTAGTAAAAAAAAATTGAGCATCACAAAACAGGAAAAATATGTAAGAATCGCCAAAAACATTTCATTCATAAAGGCTGGGTGAAGAATGCAGATTTAACTGGCACTTTAAGATTCTACTTTTAAAATGCATTTTAATTCAAGATTTATGCTTTCTTATGTAAACAACCCTGTTGTAGGTTAAGGAACTGACGTAAACTGCTGTTTTAGATATATGGCGCCAGTGGCAACAGGAACCCGGCTCGACCAGCACAGCCTGTCGGGAATGGTAATGCCGCTGGCCAAGTTGTACAGCAGGCTGCACCTCCGGGTGGAGTTGGAGCTGATGGAATCCTTGGTTTTCAACCTTACTTCAGACCACGAACTTTCACTGTTAGAGTAAGGATCGATGTGTCTCATTTGCTTTATTTGCTTTATTTTTGTATTATTCTGTTTTCTCTGTGATCAGCAGATGTTGGATAAAAGTTGGGAAATGAAGTAATACTGTACATGAAAAGTCTTTCATAATAATGTACCCCATCTTATTTTAT
>JAOEJH020027820.1:0-10841 GCA_025448215.2 Palythoa grandis
TTGCGAATTATGCGATCAGATGCGATTATTGATCAATTGTGCGGGATCGCACCATCGCACAATATCAGAGGCCCTGTTAATTGTAAATAGTATATGTAAGCATTTTTGGACCATAGTTATTTGCCTGCTACTTTTAATCTGATGAAGACCAAATGGTCAAAACGTTATTTTAAATAAAAATGGATAGTTAAACAATTTGCGGCTGCCCTTCTTCATGTGTACTTCAAACTAAATTTTATAATTTATTTATAAAATAATGTTCTGAAGGTAACATGACATCTGGGTTAACGGCAAGAAGACCAAATCCACCAAATATCCAAAGCCCCAAGAAGGAACTCATTCCTGGTGAACCAACCATAGAACATGCAGTTGCTAAGGATTCGTCATCATCAACTGGGAAGTCTTCAAAATGTTCTGTAGCCTCAGGTGCTGTGGGAAAATTTATAATTGGATTTTGAAAAAAATAATATATGAAATATTGACATACTGCTTCATGAACAAGTTAAATAAGTAATATTTTTGCCAGTTACATTTCCTTGAAGTAGTCTCATGTTTTGTTCAGCTGAAATTTAGTTGATTGTCTACCTGTAAATAAGATTATTTTCAAGTTCTTCAGTTTCAAAAGGTATAGAAATTTTAGGCTTAATTTGTTTTTGAGATTGTAATGATGGTGGTTGTTAGTGTTCAAAAAAATAACTTACTTTGATTGTGCCGTAAGGCCACCCTCAACCCTAAATTTTGGTGGATAGTGAGGGAGTTGAAGAAAATATTTGAATGAGAAGAATTTTGAGTACAATCACCAAACTGTTCCTCCAAACCATGTGAAAGTGCAGCTTCGGTTAGCAGAGGGTTTGGTGATTTTCTATCAAATATTAACTTCAAAATTAATTTTTAAACTTCACTAAAAATTCCCCAAACTCAAATTTGTCTTAAAAAATATGATTACAAAACCTCTCCTCCCTCCTCCCCAGGGGGAGTCAGTATGGCTGAGTGATAATGCTCGTGCCTCCCACCTCTGTGGACCTGGGATCGAATCCTGGGCTTGCATGTTGGCTGAGATTTGTCGATCTCAATCTGACTCCGAGGGTTTTTCTTTGGGTACTCCGGTTTTCCTCCCTCAGCAAAATTGACTCCCAGCTGATTCCATCTGGCTGTGATGCTCTGCTCATAGGTCATGCATGGATTGTATTCTGGGGCCAAGTGCCAAGCTGGCAGCACAGCTCCTTTTATCCGACCTCGCTGCGCTGTGCTCTTTGCAATTCAGTCTATGACTGCGAGAAAGGGTGATTAGCAACTGAGGTATGGTATTATTAAAACTCATCCAAAAAATCTGAAAATATTCAAGAGGCTTCTTTTTTTGTTCAATTTGTGATGTAATGATGGGATTCTTCACATTTCAAAGTACCAACAGTGATATCATCAAAAATATCACTAAAAGTTGCTAAAAATGGCCTTAGGCTAGAGGGTGGCCTTAATTGATGGAAAATGTAGGTGAATGTAGAAAATTATCGCTTAATTTCACTATACACATTTTTTGAAAAAGATTCTACCCGTTTTCAACAGGTGAAGAAAGAGCAAATGCTCCAAGCAAAGTGACTAAACCTGAAACAAAACCAGCTATCCAGCGGCAGTCACCAGTGCTGACTTTTGTTTCAGAAGACTCTGTGACTCTAAAGGTTGGTCCAGTCCGACATCCTGATATTGACAATCCCAGGCCAGGGCCCCAAGAGGAATCCAATGTTGATGTTGATAAGGAGAAAAAGATGATGCCAGAACCAGATGGTGATAACACTGTAGACGTTTTGCCTTCAAAAACATCATCCACAACAAGAAATCCAGAGTTGGAAGAGCAGAAAGGCTCTGAGAACAAGAGCTTGAAATCTGTGGGCGTGGTGAAAGACTTAATAGTTGAAAAGGGAAACACAAAATCAGTGTCAGATGGAGTAAGTTGTTCAGATGTCTCTATAGTTACATCAATAGAGAATAAAAGCACCACAACACCAGGTAGTGGCAAAGGAGAGTTTGATAAAGATAGAGGTTGTAAAAGTGCAGGACTCAAGAAAAAAGATGTCTCTTTGTCTTCACTGCTTCCTTTAAAGGAAGGTCATAAAGAAGGATTTTTATCTGGTGTTTCAACATTAACACAAACAAAAACTGTTGTTTTGACAAATGTCTCAAAACCAAGTGTTGCTTTGAGCAACACCACTTTGAAGCCAACGTTATCTGCATCATCCAACCTGAACATGCATTCAAGTGGTAAAGTGCCAATTAATGCTTTACGACCTCCTTTTTTACAAGTTCTCAAACCTTCGGGGACTTCTGTATTATCAAACAAGGGGGCTGGAGAAAAAGGTACCGAAAAAGAACTTAAGTCACCCACAGTGCCCTTGTTCCGACTGGGAATGGAAGGGAATTACCGTGAGTATGTTAACCAATATACTACCAACACTTTTGCTTTAAACAAACACCAGCATATGGAACATAGAGATAAACGTCGTTCCGTAGTGAACAAATTCAGTGTCAATGAATTCAAGTGGCATAATGCTGAAGTTTATGGAAATAAGGAAGTTATATTGAACACTTTGAGATATTCCATCATTGCATTAGAGAATGCAATCCCAACAGCTTTCATGCACCCAGCATGGCCCATCCAGCGCACAGCATGGGTTCGAGCTGTACAGTTGGCGTCAACACCACACGAATTCTCTGCCATTCTTTCATTCCTTGAAGAATTCATCAAACCAATATGTTATGTGTCAGTTTGGAATGAGGCTGCTGGCCATATGGAGCTACACCGCATTACAACTGCTGATAGTAGGAAACGGAGCAAGAAAACAAACAGGGAAGAGGAGGAGGAGGAAGAAGAAATGGAGGAGCTGAATAGAGAGCTAGGTTTGAAAATTTTGTGTCTCAGTAATTCTTACACAACCAGGGAAGGGGGGGGGCTTAAAGGTTACCTGATCCCCCATTTTCATTGTTTTTATTTTATTACTGCAAGGTTTAGTTGATTTTGCCCTCCATATTTTTGAATTAGTTAACAATGCCAGATTTTTTTTATTTTGCTGATTCTTTCTAACTAAAATTCTTTAGATTCTTGATAGCCAGAGATCAGCTTGGAAGCAAACTATAGCGTAACAGACATCTAGATTTTAAAATTCAATGAAAGTGTTTTGCTTTCTCTTTAAGGATTTGGACCAGTGAACTATTGTTGGCTTTTAAACCATCAAGTCTGGAAGCAAAAGGGGGAAGAATACAGAATATATGGAGGTAGTGGCTGGATGTGGAACAGCCATATGCCACTGTCAAAATCTTTCAAAAGAAAGTGTCTGGATCAAGTTAACTTTCCAGCAAAGAAACGAAAGCTTGTGCAAGTTGCAGATAAAATAGTTGCACAAAGAGACGCTAAGTTAAGAAAGATTCAACAAGAAGAACTTAAAAAGAAAGCAAGAGCACCACAAGCAACAGCACAACTTACCACTTCCACGATGCCTGCTCCTTCCAGTGGCATTATGTCCAGTGCCACAACAACTGCTCTTGACTACAACTGTACGACTTCAACTGCAGTAACTCAATCCGGAAGCAGCTGTAGCTCAAGTTCTTGTACTACAACTAGTAGTTTTGCTGTCATTTCAAGAACTGTTACTGCAATGACACCAGCTACCACGATTGCTGCAGCTGGTTTAGCTGCTACTAAATCTGTTGATATCCCTACTACTGCACCGTCATTATCAGTTGTTAATAGTGTTTCTACCAGAGCTTCAGTTGGGGTTGCTTCAGCTGTTAGGGACGTCACATCTAGTAGCATTTCTAATTCGGTTTATACAGAGAATGTAACTGTTGGAGCTACCTTAACAACTAGCCCTGTAACATCCACAAGAACTTTGACAACCACTGTTCCAGTCGTAGTAGGAAGAGTAGAGAATTTAGATAGCACAGAAAAAATTTCAGTTCCAGTACAAAGAGCAGTTTCAACTTCAACCACAAATACAGATGCATCAACGAGCTGTGTTAGAAAAACGTTATTTCCATCACCAACTTCAGCTACTGAAGCAGTTATGTCAGCAGCACAAACCAGGAGCAGCCTAAAAACAGTATCATCTGCTGTAACTTCAGTTGTTCAGTCACTTCCTATGTCTGTATGCTCAGCAACTAATTTAGTGTCAGCAGTAGTGGTGGACCATCATGATATTAAGAATACAATATATGAAGCTGGTGGCAATTGCATGGTGCAAAATGATTCAAGAGTTACATCAAACATGAAAAATATTTCACCGTCATGTTCTACCTCCACAACTTTATCTTTAGTTGATTGTCTCCCTGGTGCTTCAAAAAGGTGTGGAAACAGCTCAACCATGACAGAGAAAGGAATTACTAGTATTACATCAACTGCTTTAGTTTCTTCTGAGGATGTGAGACCAGTAGTAGCAACAATCATTTCACCATCTGCAGAAGGATCCTCTAATAATGCAGATTTTGAAAGGAGACAAGAGCTTGCTGACAATGCAAGTGTAACTGGGAAAATTGACGCAAATCAACCTAAACAGCGAACACCAGAAACACAAAATTTACGCTCAGTTTCAAATGCCAAAAGTTCGGCATTAGATGCAATAACATCAGTGACAGAGGTGGACCCTGCTAGAACTCATTGTGTTAAAGAAGAGCAGGTTTTAGTAACTTCTTTCTCGTTTATTCCTCAAACAAGCGATTTTCGTCCAGTCTTTGCAGAGTCATCGATAAAAATAACCCCGTTTTCTCCTGTGGACAAAATTCAGGAAAATGTAAAAAGCGAAACTTTTGAAAATAAAATTTTAAGTAATGAAGAAAATGTTTCAAATGCTTTGGCATTATCACCACAGACAGATCATTCTCTTGGAACTTTTCCACATGAACTACCATCCCACCCCGATGACTCACAAATGAAGGGCAGACCCAAAGACGCAACTTCCTTTATCAAGACAACAATTAATACCAAAACTGAGATTCAGCATATCTGTAACTCCACAGAACATTGCTTTGACAATGAAAAAGTAGACAGTTGCAAAAATAGTGAATCGGAGTCCGTTGAATTGGAACCCGAGATCTTAGCTAGTTTTTCAGAAACGCTTTCGTTTACATCTGGATTAAATGAAACAAAAATGCCATCAGTTTTAGAGGAAAACAAAATCACCAAATTACCAAAAAAATTGGAAAAAGATACCTTGTTAAGTACTAGTGCCAAAGTGCCTACGCTGAAGGATTTGGCGACTGAGAATGGAAAGGACAGTAATGTCATGAGCAAAAATGACTTAGACATTGGTGGTAAAACCACATCTGTCGAATGTAAGGCAACAGAAAATGTAATGGGTGATGTATGTAGTAGTTCTGTTGATAACGGTATTTGTGTTAATGAGGAGTCAGTTGATACTGGGAAGATAAGCAAAACTGTGGCTCTTGGAAATGCGATTTCAAACACTGTCGCTTCAACAGAAGGTTTGTTTGCTTCCAATGAAATATTACTACAAAACTTGTGTGCTAGGTCATGTAGCGAGGTTGTAGTCTTAAGTGAGTCAACTGTGGCCAAATCCGCAGTGCAGAGTAATGCCTGTGAAACAGAAGGTCTAGAGGATGGAGAGAGGGGAACAAATAATGCCCTTTGTGATAATGTCAATCCTGGCGATGAAGAAACTGTGAGACAGAAACATTCAGATGCAGATATAACGCAAAGTGTGCCAATAAGTCATTGTATTGCACAGGTTAGAGGAGACATCATAGCCACACTAAGAACTTGTAATGAAACTGACAAGTGGAAAGATCAAGAAAAAGAAGGGTTCTCAAGTAATGATTCGGGAATTCCTTCAAAGACTGCTCTAGGAGAAGCACCAAATGAGGTTCTTAAGCTCAAAGATGTTGTGCTAAAAGATCAGATTACAGATAAAGAAGTTTCAGTTAGTAATGAAGAAAACAAGGATGGTGAAAGTGTTTTGTGCGCCACTCCCATTCACCTAACAAAAGACCAGGCTGGAAAGGAAGCCATGGATGTTAAGGTTTTCAGTGAGGAATCGAACAATAGAGCTTTACCTGTTGTTTCTTCTGAAGACTCACTAAACACTACGGTGATGACCTCTCAGCCCTTACTCTTGGTAACAACATCTGCTTCTGTAAGTGAAGAGGGTAAGGCATTCAAGGAGGCAACTGGGCCAACATCTATTGCTTTCAAAAGTATGATGCCTGGTGGATCAATGACGCCTGTAACTCTGGATGAAACAATAGAATCGACAGTGGTGACGTCAACACTTTCAAAAGATTGTGTGAACGTTGTGTTTTCAAATATTGTAACAAAGCCACCGTCAGTGGTAAAACAAACTAAACCACAGTTATCTCAAGGCCGCGATGATATTACAGAACCTGCATCAGTTTTAACAGAAAATGTAATGCGTCCTATGTCCAGTGCAAATTCAAAAATTGTGGATAGTTTAGAGACCGAAGTACAGTCAGCAAAGGCAATTGACTCCTCAGCTATTGTAAACACTGTAAATAATATCAAACCAATTTTACAGGCTGCTACGTTACCATCAACCTTGAGTTTCTCAAAGCATGAATCCACTGTTACTGTTCAGACATTGTCAATAACGTCTGCTGCTACAACATCAAATATTAACCAGCCAATAACTGACGTTACAGTCAAAACACCTATGGCTACAGTTAAAGACTCTGTTCCCTTGGCAACTGTTAGTAGTTCTTCTATGCAACCTCCCAAACTTATACCTTCTGTTCACACAGCTTTGACAGTATCAACATCTCCAGACGTGAAGCTCCCCATTGGTGCGAAAATTATCCAGTCATCTGCAAGTACAACACAATCAGTTGCTTCTGTGTCACCCAAACTAGCTACCATTATTCAGAAACCAGTTTTGCCAAGTGGAGTTATGGCTCAAGGTTCCTGCAGTACCGCAGGTTTAACTCAACAAACAGTAGTGAATTTTATGATCTCTTCTACTGCTAGTGGTCTTACAAGTGGGTCTGTTGTTCAGACATTCATGATCAGCACTCCACAGGGTATGGTTCAGCTTCAAGGTGTGCCTGTGCAGGCATCAGCTTTGTCACAAGCTGCCCAAGCAGTGCGCACCATAGTTCCTCAGGCTGCTCAGCAGGGGCTCACAGGAGGCCCTCGCCCCATTTTACCGTCTTCACAGGTTCAAAATCAAATCAACATTCCTCTGGTACAAGGAGCAAACGTTGTCAAACTTGATACTAAAGCAGCTGTGCCGGGAAGCCAAGCTATAGGAAGTACTGCTCCAGTGCGAAGTATAGCAGCATTGGTTGCAAGTATCTCAACAACTAGTCTTCCATCAAGACAATCACCAACCATTCATTTTGTGACTCCATCTGGGGGCTCTCTGACTTTGCAGGGCACAGCTGGAGTCAGGACAGCAACACCGATTAAGTCCGGTGCTCAAGTGGTTTCTGGACCTATTACGCTTTTGTCAACACAGCAGGCAAAAAGTCCATCAGTGAATGGTCCCAAAACAGTTGCCATAAGTACTCCAAAAAGTTCTGTCACTGTTTTGCGATCACAGCAACAGCCTGCTTTGGCTGTAACACAGAGTACGAAACCTGTCATTAAGCCAGTCAAACACGAGGAAAACTTTCCTATGTTGAGGCCAGTGGTACGAGATCCAAGAAAACTGATAGATTGTAATTTAGCTAGATGGCCTAGAAGGCACAGTGTAGTTAACATTTTTCGCCTTGAGAAACATCTTCTGAAATCGTTTGGTAGGAAGGCTGGTATGAAAGAAGTGAAGGGATTCCTGTATAACACCAAGGGTGTGGGCATCACTTGGCCTGCATCCTTTCCCAGGCCATCGTTCAAGATTGGTTGGAGGTACAGAACACGAAGTCTGAAGACATTAGCTGGTGCAGGCCTCCAGTGCCGTATCCTTCATTCATGTTTGAAGTGGGAAGAAATGAATGTGCGACCCCCTCGAAGTAACAGCACCACGATGTTTACCAGCACAGGTACTCTTTGAATCTAACTTAAATATTGTGTCGTTTCAGAGTTCAGTCTAAGCTATTACAAAGTCATTTGGTGAGAAAAGAAAAAGATAACCAAAGACAGTGAACGAGGTATTAAAAGTATCTGAAAGAAAGAAATGTTTTGTTGTCTCAAGGTTATTTTTCTCGGAAGAAAAAACTTCGGAGTCCCTAACGAAAATCGAACCCAGGACCCTCTGAACCAGTCAGACTCTCTACCCACTGAGCTACAACAACTCAGTTAGGGGACGGGTTACTTAACTTGAGAAAAAGAAGCTTGAGACAATAAAACATTTCTTTCATAGTGGATTTCAAGCTACAGCTTAATAATTTATTATTTGTTATCTTAAAGAATATCACTTTTGAAGAATACCATTTGCCTTTCTGTTTTGAATTGAGAGGAAAATTTGCTGAGAATGAAGTCATTTGCTGCTGTGTGATTTAAGGCGGGACAAACAGAAAATTTAAGCTTTGATTAAATACTTAAAATGTAATACTTGATGCTTGTTATAAATTGGATTTTAAGCTTGTATTCAGACCTTGTTTTTATTAACAAGTTAACGCGTTTGAGAAAATTATAAATAATAAATAAAGGTCATTAAGCACCAAACTCTTTGTAATGAACATTTCCTTTGTTTAGGAACAACAACAACAGAAATCATAGATCGCCGGTTTGTGAGCCGTGATGGCCTTCGCGCAGAGTACCTAGTGCGTAAGACAGTTCGCTCATTGAAAAAACCACAAGTATCTTCCCCAAAGCCACCCCCAACTGTTAGTAAGCGTGGTCGAACACTCCGACCAAAGGTTGTGCTGCAACATGAGAATGAGGAGGAGGATATACCATCAGGGCCCAGGGTGTTTCAAACTTGGTTTCCAGAAGTGAGTTTTTTTGTTTACCGTCATGGCTTAAAGTGATTTAAACTTGGTTTCTACAAGTGACTTTTAGTTATGTACTTCGCAAGTGTGTGAAAATTTGTTTTGCAGAAATGAGTTAATGTTGTTTGTGCCCAAAGTGTCTGAAATCTTTCCAGAAGTGGGTTTATGTTTGTTGACATCTTATTATTGGCTCATCTGTCTTGTAAGTATTCTGGAACGCCCGTTGTGCTTGCTTTTGTATTATGGTTAGAAATTTTAGAACATAGCGCATTTCATTCCTGTACAAGACGATTCGTCTGTTACAAGAAATTTGAGTTTAAAAAGAAAACAATAGAATCTTTCTCAAATACACAAGATAATGTATTTTAATTCCCACACTTCAGTAGGAACCTTTTAGTTTGTATCCTTAATAAATTTGCATAATGGGGTTTCTAGGCAACATGTAAAATCAATATTATAATATAAACATTTTTCTTTTAAAAGAGAAACCAATGTCTTAAAAGCCAACAACTCACTGCCATGTCTTCCATACACTTAGTATTTCCATTAACTGATACTCAAAAACTAAAGGTACTAGTGTGGCAGGCTAACCTAAAACTTACAACAACAACAACAACATCTTTTATTTGTGCCGTCTGATATTTACAGTCTATTTTTACGTAAAGAAAAAAGAGAAAGTGAAGTTTTGCATGTTACTGAGAGCACAGCCACTTAGAAATAGCATAGGCTAATCAAGCTAAATGGCTGGCCGGTGCTGTCAAAACATTAAGGTGAGGTATTAAACTCACTTGTCAGGGAATAAAAACATGTCATTGCACTTTGGATTTCTTGTGTTTTTAAAAACTAATTCATCAAGTAGCTTTTAAGGACATCATTGTCCAGGCCAAGTGAAACTAAATAGTTAAAACTATGGAAAAATTTGGTCAATGCACAGGGAAAAATCTGATCATGTATGAACTTCTCTTGAAAATATTTATGGCCAAACATTGGCTTTGATTCAAGGGGAAAAATATTCAGCTCAAATAGTTTTTAACTTACCCAACCAACAGAGACTTTCAAAGGATGTCCACAGATATGGATTATACTTTAGACTGCTCTTGAAACACTCAGCTGCTCGAGAATTTTGCTCAGATTTTCTGTGGAAGCAGCATTATAATTCTAGTGTTAGGTACTTTGTCAGCATAGAGAATGGAGATTACAATTCAAGGTATGAATAGATTATTGCTACCATGTTTACACGCAATACTTTTGGGATCAAAATTACAAGAACACAAATACATGCAAGCTAAGAACAGTGTGCTATCATGTTTACCACAGAATAATTATAATTTAAACATAAATTATAATTGTTACATTTAAGTCTTGGAAATTCTCCCAACTAAGCTAAGTTCTATAAATTATTTAAAAGCAGATTGAGAGAATATTGCTTTTCATCTTTCACACCATATTTTACCTGATCATCTCTCATAACTCTAATAATTAATACAGTAGCTACAGTATCAGGTCTTGAACTCTCTAATTTGGGATGGGGGGGAGGGGGGCAGGCATGGTCATTTTGGCCTTTAGTTAACATTTTGACAAAGATAGGCAGCAAGGCAAAACCCAAGGTAATCAATGGTAGTCATCTGAAAGTGTTTTTATTGATTTAAAATGAGTTTTTTACTGATTATTAATTGACTTTTGTTGACTATCCAAGAAGATACCAAATGGCAGTACTTGAGAGCCCAACTGATAATTAACAATCTCAGCATAAGAAGTAAATGCATAGCAGCATCCTCTATAAAAGTGGCAGGATATTTGAGGCCATAAAGTTCTGGGGACATTACGGCAGTAGCTAGGGGCATCCAAAGCAATTACTGCTATGTGGCTATCATAAACTTCACGCCTAGCAGTAATGTTATTGTGTATGAGCTACAAGGAGAAGTTTGATGCTGATTACTGCTATGTTAATGTGG
>JAOEJH020027927.1:0-10840 GCA_025448215.2 Palythoa grandis
AGAGCTCATAAACTTTGCGGAATCTAACTTTTATATATTTATATATGTATTGTACATAGTGTTTTAATATATTATTAGGATTTTTATCTGCCTTTTTTATTAATTTTTTAATATTTGTATCGCCATTGTATTTTTTTTACTTAAGATGGCCAAATAAAGCGCATTATTATTACTAGTAATATATATTATACAGGTCACACATATAATTAAAGTGAAGTTATTGGGGGGATTAACCCTGCTAAGGAAATAGGCATATTTTGTCACATGAAAAACTTCAATAAGTGTGTAAAATTGCAATATATATTGTCAAATTAAAAAAAAATACATTTTTTACCTGTTAGAATTTGTGTGGATTTTATGTGAGGGGACATATCCTACACTATGGATCGAGTGATCAAGTGAAGGAAAGACCCCCTCTGCACCAAAAACTATTCTCTTGGGGGGAATACTCTACGCAATATCCAAATATTACGCAAGTTTTACGGTCAGTGGAGAGTTAAGGCTTTAAAAACTGAACAAAAAAGTTATGTTCCTCTCCCTATTAAACTAGAGGTTAAACTGAAGTGAAAGAGACAAATATTTCCTCAACTAAAAAAAATTACTTTTTCATAAAGCGGTTTCAGTATTTTAAAAAGAAATGGCAAAGCGCTTCTTTCTTTCTTGTGATGGCGATTTTATAACCCATTCGAACATTATGTATATGAACGCAATAAAAGGAATAAGTAAGAGAGTCAGTTAATTTCAAAAGACAACGCGCATTCTTGCTGGCAGCATTAATTTGAAAATTCACCCCATCTCAGAAAAGCTGCTATGTATTCTTAAAAACCAAATCTCCACTTATTCATGAGGTGTTAAGGTTTTAATTCAGCACGAAAGTATGATCTTACCTTCGTTTCCTAAACAAATCATTCACGATGTCGTGTTGAGATTCCATAAATGACACGAACGTCGCCATATTGTTTCGCCTTTCTTGATGTCCGTTGCTATTAGCAACCACCTAAAAATTTGTGCCTAGTCCTCCAGTGCTCTTGACCGCGCTGGGTTACTGGGTTATCGCATTTTCTTTCAAAAAAATTGTATAAAACTGATTTTATATTAAAAACGTTTTAGGCACAACGAATAACAATAGTTACACATATTCTATTAAAAGTCTTCTTCTTCTTCTTCTTCTTCTTCTTCTTCTTCCTCTTTTTATCCTTTTTATTTTTACGGTCATCATCATGAATTCACAATGGGGGACCCTTGATCCCTTTCGTTCTTTCTACCGGTCGTCTTGCTTCTGCTCTGGCCCTCAACCTATCCTCGCAAATTTGTACCCCCATTTATGGTGTGGCATCGCCATGCTCGGATCGAAGTGTAGTCTGATACTAGGACTATCCAGGGCGAAGGTGTGAAGAACCACTTCAAAAGGAGTTGTATATTTGTTTTTCGCCAATTTCACTCCAAGTCCCGATCACTATTTTTTTAAGTATGTTTTTTTTTATTGAAAAAGCCCTTTTTGGTGCTGTTTTGATTACATAACATAAACAAGGAAGTGCTGGGTGGTTACGAATGTACGTACGTGATGGTGACGCAATGGAAAGTTGACACTTAAGTTGTGACGTCATTTTAAGTGAGTGAAGCCGTGCTTGCTGGTTCCTTCCTCATCTTTCTGTAAATTCTGGAAAATGAAATTTCACAATAAGAAAAACAATAAACACACCACGTGTACCGACCACACTATACTGCTTACCTAAATAAATCAGGCGCGGAGCCAGGAATTTTTCAGAAGTACGCACAAATTCGTGTAGAGGTTTGTTAGGTGTTTTTTGTGCTAATGAAGGCTTGGAAATTTTTTTATTTTTCCTCTCCATTTCCTTGGATATTTCTCAAGTACTCATAGTAAGAATTCAGCCACTAAACACCCGCGAATAGCAAGCAATTGGCGCCAAACGTCTAAGTATTTTATGAGGATCCTGAAGGAAGGGGGGGGAGTGCCAAATCCCAGTTCCCAAATCAGAAATCCCATTCCCAATGTTGTAGCTTACAAGTTTTTATCCCATTCCCAGTGGTAAAATCCCAGTCCCAGTGCAATGGATCCAATTTTCCTGGTCGGAAAATAGGCTAATCCCAGTTCCCATTTTACCCCTTCAGGACCCTCTTTTATACACGGTCGTGTCAAAGGAAGCAAAACTGAGGAAATGGTTGGTTTCAACATTCAAAACACCGAGAATCAATTGCTTTAAGGTTTCCCATTTTCTTTGTTGTTCTCTTTGTCTTTATTTATTTTATGTTCAAAAAGTTTTCTTGTTGATTTTAAGCACGTGCGCTCGTATTTGCGTACAGGCAGCGACGGCGCCTGCATCAGTGCATGTAAATAGGCGTTCACGTACTTGTTATCAGTTATGAAAAGTGAAGTGAATGTAACATGATAGGCATTTTTATTTGGGATCGTTATTCAACAACACTGAAATTCAGCGAATGTGAGTACGTACCGATTCTAAATGAAACACATGCGTCATGATACTCCTCTTAGGACATCACAATGACACAATGTCAATGACAACCGGCGAGCGACCACAATAATGTGTATTTTTCTTGCAATTGCTCACTGCAATATCAATCACAAAAGATGCTAGAACTATAGTTAGACCGAACTACTTAAAAAATACCCTGGCTTTAGTTTTATGCTTGATGCTTAATTAAGCTTTGGAAAAACATATTATACAAACGCTAAAATTGTTAAATCATGAGCCTTCAGGGTCGGTCGAAGTGTCACGAAAATGCGGTATTTTATGAACACTGTTTGAGTTGATTAATTTATGTTATTATTTTTATTTTAGCGGCCTAGTTTTAAATTTTTGGTTTAAGCAAAAAAGGCTGCTTTAGTAGCCGACAGTTTTATCTGTTTTGCCGCCGGAGAAAGCAAGGAACAAGCTGACTCGACAAGGGAAAAGTAAGTGGCAATTACTTTGGTCGAATACTGGCCTACCTTCGTTGAGAAAATTTCTATTTTTAATTTCTAAAAGCTGACTTAAAGGAAAATTTTTTTACAGAAATAGCTTGATAAGCAGATAACTTATATTTTTAACTTAGATAAATTATTTGTGGAGTGGATAAAATGATAAAAACCTCTTTCGCGGTTTGCGAACGAAGCAGTCTAATCAGATCTTTGGGGACAATTAAGGAAATGAGCAAAATGCGAAATTTGACTTTGATCAATTCTCCATTCACTGAATTTATCTAAATCTCGTGTTACACCGTTCATTAGGCTGACCTGACAATTTTAAATAGTATAGAGATGACCTCAGTTTAAATGCGGGCGGATTTTAAAGAATAAATGTGTTTGGTTATCGCGATTAAGATTGATTGCTGGCAACTATTTCGATAACTGGTGCGATATTTATGTTCTAAAAATATTCCTCTTAAAACATTCTTTCTATGTTTAAAATCTTGCATTACAGACAAAGGCTTTTAGTTTTAAATACGGTTGTTCTTGCTTCTATCATATCAGTTTACAACTAATTGTTAATAACAATAAGTGTATTGTTTATGTCACTTTTGCTTACTAACGGTAAAAGCTAAGAAGCTTTCTTCCGCCCGCAGCAAAGGCTTTGTAAAACAAACAGAGATATGAAAAGCTCTTGATCTTGTAGGGCGGGGAAAAAGTTTTCATTTTCCAAATTGTAAGATTCTTGCATTTCGTGTTCGTGCCAAGAATTTATCTCATGATGTCATTTTGTTTTCATGTCTATTTTTATTCGGTGACTGTTTCCGGTCGTGCTACTTGACTTCCGGACTGTTAGTCACGCATGCACCACGTTTGAAATCTTGTGAACCAGTCATAGTCAAAACTTTAGGATCAAGATTTCTGAAATTCATCTGGATTTGAAATTATTTTTGGAAAGCTGCTACATCTTTAATAATATGAGAATGCCATCTGGCAAGAAGGCGATCAGTTTACTAACAGCCCTACCCATAGATCGATCTGTAGGTAAGTTTTCAGATTCCTTTCTTGTGAGATAATAACGTGACTGAACAACATTCAAATGTAAAACCGTTGTAATGCCTAGACAGGGTATCAAAAGAACCCTGCCCCATATCAGTGGCGGGCAGTGATTGCCTTCGATTCTGGGGTTAAAAAATAGACCCCCTTAGTATAATAATGGACGAGTGGGTCAGAGGGATTACAATCAAGAGCTATCAGTTATGTCCGAGTTACATATTTTAAGCTGACAACAGAATTTATTTTAGAAAATGTTCTTTTTACATGTGAAAATATAAATTTTTCGTTGAGGAGAAATATTAGAATATAAATTTATCTGAAGGTCAGCCAGTAATCGATGCACAATATTACTGTATGCGGCTAAACTGCAAAGTTTGGACGTGATCGTCTTGAAGCTGTTTTTCATACACAATATCATGTTGCACTGAGGTTTTTTTTATACCTTTTGTCAGTTCTAATACTATTGCTTATCACCTCGTACGATAGCGCGTCCTACACTACCTCAGTGCTAACTGACTATGCGGTCTTCGCGGGAAAAGAAATAAATGAAAGCCTGATTATTGCAAAAATCAAAAAATGTACCATGTTTATCTGCATTTTTCTATGGGCAGGTAGTAGCTTGGAATAGAAAACATCCTGTCAAACAGGTTTGTATTGGGTTTGAGGTTTCTTTAAAAAGGCTCGGCTTGAAAATATCTGTTAATTTTCATTGTTTGTGGTTTCCGTGGTTACTTGAGAGGCGTTCGCCATAATTCGTGACTGATGAAGATGAGTTAGAGGTCAAGACGAGACTATAAACAATACAAGAATGAGTAGTAGTTTTTGATACGTGTACATCAACAAAAAACAAAACAAGCCCACAAATTGATATAAAATCTTTTTAATTTTTGGAACTTGTTTTACTCTGTATACGGAAGTCCGGGAAAAACTGCGCTGTGCTGAGTTTTGACATGTCGCCATTTTGTCGCCAAATCAGTATTTAACGTCGATATCGGTCAAGTTGCTATATGACTAAAACAATTAGAATAAGAACAAGCCAATAAACATTTAAACTACATCCAGTATAAAAAGAAATAATAACTGAACAAGGAAAACAATTTATCCCTGTGCGTGTTTATCAAAACTTGAAGATGGCAACACGTGTCTGTTGAATAGCGTTGTTATCGTACGCGTGCTGATCTAAATATCACTGTAGATTTGAGAAACAATTTCATTTTATTTTTTCTTCTTTCTTGTTTCTTTCTGAGACGTTAATACCTCGTACACTTTTGTTAAAATAACAGAACAGCCAAGTAATCAGATCAGTTGTCGAAACATTTGTCATGTTGTCTTTTGCGACAACAGTACGCGCGAAACCTAAAAGTTTAGCTACAAAGAAGTTTCTTTGTCTTTGGCTTGCACCAGAATAAGTTCCGTTGTGTGAACTGCTTTCTTGTAACTTTAATGCATTTAGAGAAATGTATTACCACGCAGTTTTTGCTGCTAAATGGTTGGCAGACGTAAGCATTCGCATTTAACTACAAAAATGTTGGGCTGGGTTGTTCAATAATTGGTTACTTAACTTTTACCATGGATGAAACCACAATTTATACCGCAATTTCTTTACCAAGGAAAGATTGACAGTCTTCCAAAATACTTTAAAACTTTTTCAAGAAAGCAAACATATCAACCCCAAAATTGTAGCTCAAATCAGTCTACATACAAGAATGGAAACAGAACATGGAACTGGGAAAATTTTGACCCCGTAATATTTGTTAATTGGTTTTGAACAGTTCAGGGCTGTTTTTGTTTACGCTTGATAATCTTTAAGTTCATGATTTTGGAGCAATGTTTATGTTGTTTATGAAGTTCAAGCATATAGGCTCTACAAACAAAGACAAACAACATTTTACCTAAACGTGCCAGACCTCTCTGTTTCCAAAGCCCAGATCAAAGAAGGCGGTTTGATACATGTGTAGAAAGTGTGTTTATAAGCCTGCGGCATGACGGTACTGCTTACTCTATAATTATCTTAAGCAATTCTAGATTGATCAAGAGATTTTATTCCTATTGAATGATAAAAATAGCCTTCGTTTCGTGATTTAGATTTTGTTGGTGCAGCGGAATCGTTTTGTCCTTGCAAGGGCACTTAATAATATATATGTTGTTGTTGTCGCTGTTATTGTTGTTGTTGTCTTCACACTTGAAATTTCATTGAATTTGACTGTTTCGATATTTAAAATGTAACAGAAACTTTTCAAAACTGAAAACTCTTGCCAGAAAAATATATGTTTCTTTTTCCGAGCAGTTACGCAGTTATTAGTCCAAAAGAGAAACACTAAATCTTACCAAGCACTTGTGAACCACGTTACGAACGTCACGAGGGCAGTTTTTGATTATCATCAAGTGCGAGCGTGCCTTCTTTCTCATGCCGGGCCCAGTGCATATAATTTGTTTTTCTATTTTTCTCAGCGAAATTTTGTGTTTTCTATTTTTAGCTGGCCAGTTTTCCCTGAAAGACAAATATAAACTTCTCAGTAAAATCCAGCGCGGGAGTTGGTCTTTTTTTGTCACAGACTGCCGCTGCGCCCCGCTATTTTATTACCCAACTGAAAATAAGAAAATTTATCAGCCTTGAGTTGATCGTACCGCCCACTCAGCAATATTATTTTATTGAAAACTATTTGAGTATATTTACATAATTTTTTATACCAGTTGTGGTGTAGCTATGCAAAAGTGACTCAGCGTTGTCCTACCACCGACAAGTATTTTCACTAATTAACCGTATCACTACGGCCTGAGAACATTAACATGAAAATCAGTAACGCGTATTCGAATGCTGTTTTTGAAAAAAACTGATTTTAACCGGTTCATAAGCATAAAGTAAGCTCCAAAATAAATTTGTTGAGCAGTTGTCGCTATTTGACAAAATGACAGCGCTTTTCAAAAGGTTGAAAGAGAACCTCTGGGCAAGCGTTCAGGCCTCGTTTGAATTTAAAAAATTTTAAAAATATGATTATACAATTAATTTGATGCTTTATATTTAGAGAATTTTTTTTTTGTTTTCTATCTAATTTGGAATTCATGTAGGTTTTACCCTAAAAAAAAACATTTATTATGATTTGCTGCGAAAAAAAAGTTACACATTCGGTTTTTAAACTAATATACCAGTATAACAAAACTTCTGTTCTCAGAGCTTTTAAAACTCGAGAAGAAATAAGATATTAATATTAGTAAAAAAACTAAAACTTCTGGTTTTTGCGAACGATGAATGATAAAACGCTTGTGGGGTTACGCAATTAATTTTTGAGGCAACTCAATGGTCTTATATTGCTTAGAGTTCGGGTGTTTGTTTGAGTATACCACTGTTTACCACTGTATGCTTCGATTCCTTTCCTTTGCACTGAACTTTTAGGTTGAAAGTCAATGAGAACTTAAAACTACTATAATAAGTGGATAGTAAGAAAACAATTGAATTGTGTCAACGGCCAAAACGCTCTGTGTTTAGGACTGAGACTGATTTAAAAGCTCAAAGTGAGTTAAATCCTCTCAAAATATCCATTTAAAAATTTACAGTAAATGGAAACTTTTAACAAAATTTGCCTTGATTGTCATATAATATATAAATTATAGTATCAGACCTTAATTGTTTATTGCTAATACTAGTAAGTTACATCCTATAATAGCTTAACTGACTGATGACACCACAACAGCTGACCTTGCTGCGTTCTGAAGATTAATGTCCAAAGGTTCAGTGGCTCTGTTGTTCTTTGCATTAAACACGTTTGAAGAAGACGTCTTTTCTTTTCTGTACTTTTAACATACATAGTGATACATACATAACTGTATTTAAAGTCGGATTCAGATACCATCTATCGAGTATAACTAGTCACTTTAGTGACTACATCTTTGATGAATTTTCGGCGCACCTGAATACAGAACAAAACATTAATAAAAAGAATCTTTTAGGGTCGTAACAAGGGATATGGGATCATGGATCACAGGACTGGGATCAGGGATCGTAGTTTCTCCGTTTAACAGCAGTAAATATCGTATAAAATCGATTTCCCATCCTTTTGGTATTTTGAGTCAGTTTTTAAAAAAACTTTTAATGAAGGATGAAAAAGCATAAGAGTTTAGACTCGGACTGCCAGAAATTTTAATTTATATCACTTTCAAATGTTAAATCGAAATCACCCGGGGTATATATTGATATATTGTGCGACCAATGTTCGTAAGTCTTATTTTTGAAAATCGTCACATATATGGCTGTGTTCACGTGTTAGAGACATGTGCGCAATGTGCGCTGACATATAATTGGTTCGCGAACCTTCGGATTACTTCGTGACTGTGATCGTGTGAAGTCGGTGATTAATTATAGCAACGATTTATAGTCGTTTCTTTTCTTTGTTTGTGATTGGTCAGAAATGACATCACAGTTTTGTTAGTGCTTCTGATAAGAAATAGTAGAGTGATCGGAGGGTAGTTGAGGTGTTGTGAAAGAAGGGAAGGTGTAAATCCTTGTTAGTTGAAAAAAAAGGTTCATGTGAAACATCTGTTCCTACAATATTTACGAATTAGTTAGTGCGGTGAATAATTTTTCCATGTACCGAGCCGTTTAGAACGCACAAGCCAGCGAAGTTATTCTTGTTTCACAGTACAATTTCTATATCTTTTCGGTTATTATTGTAGGTATATTGCAAGTTTAATGTCTCCGCTTGTTCTGGATTCAAGATCAGTAGCGTTTACACACGAGATAGTTCAAAAAGGAGAGAAGAAAATGAGTTCGGGCAGTAAATATGGCATTCTAGGAGCGAACGATCTTGCTAAACGCATGTCAGATGAAACGGAGTTCAGTGTACTTCTCATGGACTGTCGGTCGTTATTAGCATTCAATTGCAGACATATCAAAGGAGCTATACATATAAACTGTACTGGAATCGGCCGAAAACGGCTTTCTCAAGGAAAAGCAAAATTAAAAGATTTAATTTCCTCTTCAGACGGCAAGGAAAAATTCTTAAACGGCGAGATACGAACAGTTATTGTTTACGATGAATACACGAGCGAGGTTCCCGACTGTGCCCCGTGTAGACCAATCGTGTTTGTTCTGCAAACGTTAGCGAAAGAAGGAAGAGACATTTTAGTTCTAAAAGGTAAGCAGTTATTTAATTCTGGGATGGTATCTTGTGATATATAACCAAAGCTGTTGCTCCGTGTTTGAAAATCTTCATCACAGATGGCTCGCTTGCTGTGACATGTGGTGGGTTTGCCATATTCAATTTCGGTATTTGAAAGTAAAAGGAATGATGAATTGTTATATTAAGTAACTTTTAAACCGTGTTTTCGATGTCATAAGACACTTGAGGCGATATCTGTTTGGGCAAGTATATTCTTACTGAAAAATTTTTATTTCTGTTTCGGGTGGAAAATTATTTGCTAATTTATGCTACAGAACAAATTATTTTTCGCATGATGACGTGCAGACAACGCGCACAGAAAACAATGGTTTTCAAGATTCAGGAGATCAGTGAACCAGTATTATTTTGTTTTCCTGGTTTATTATGTCAAAAAGTAGAACAGCGGAAAATAATTTTTTGGGCGTAGAAAACTTTGCAGAACCAAAACGTATAAATATGTTTTAACATGCCTTTTCTCATGCATGGGTCGAAGCTTTTTGAGAGTTAAATAAATATTTACGTATGCAAGAATAAGCACATCTAAAAACGTACTTTCTTTTTCGGCTGTAGCGTTAAGTGCTAAAAGTTATCTTTCTTCCAGAGATTTTTTGGATTCAAGATATCAGTGCCTGCATTTTCTATATGACAACAATTTTTCAAACTGGCCACCCTAGATATGTTTTATCATCATTGGAAAACATGAATCAACCCAAACAAACTGATAGCATAGTATCAGTCAAGGCTGTGCGTGTGGTCATATGTTTCTGCTGTTTCCAAAATTTAAACATCCTTAGGATGTACAAAATCTTGATGAATAAAATTATAAGACAGCATTTGGTGATATGCAATGCCTAAGCTGGGAAGTAATAACAGAATTCATAAAACTGAATTGTATGCAACAGTTTTAAAATTTGTTGCCTTTTGACTGGAGGCTACACAAAACCAACATCTTTTTTTAATTTTAAGCCTAAAACATGATAAGCTTCATGTTAACAAATTCTCTTAACTAAGTTGCATACTTTTTCTATAAAACAGGTTAGGAGAATTGAGCTTTTCGTCATCCACAGCATACTTTAGCAGATGTATTTCTTATTTTTCGTAAATAAATGCATTTCTCTTTTTAGTTAATGTAAGGAAGTGCTGATAAGATGGCACAAGCTGAATGGGTTACCAAAATATCAAACTATATTTATGTTTTGGCATTAGTTTATTTCGAGTTTGCAGTATTTAAAAATAGGCTTGTCGACCAATTATTTTTCTTTTTTGAACTGTATTAGTTTTGTTTTTACTTAGACCCTATTGATATAACTTCTTTGTATTTTATGAAAAATATGTAATACATAATAATTATTGCCAACAAGTCAACCAAGCGAGGAAATAAGATTCAAGAGATGATAAGCATTATAGAGCTGATGCATAACTGTTGTGTATGCAGAATTTTTTTTGATGATCCGTACAAGATTTAGCATAATGTAGGATGTAATGTAACAAGGAACCATGTGATATGTAAAACCAATCACACAACACACACCACATCTGTCAATTATGACTTCAGCAATTTGTGAAGTTGACAGCAGCAACATATATAGAACTGATGCAATTACTTAGTATAGATGTTATTATATTATTACAGTATTTCAAAAATTGCTCTAGATGTCTCGTCCACAATCTTAGAGATTTCTTGTCGGCTTATGCGGAA
>JAOEJH020028132.1:0-10837 GCA_025448215.2 Palythoa grandis
CTTCATCAGAATGATGCAAATCAGTAAAAGCTACTGATTTGCATCGTTCTGATGAAGGCTTCCACCAGAGAAGCCGAAACGTAAATGTATTTTTAAATTTTAACGCATGCAAACCGTAAAGTTTGAGATATTTTATCCATTTTATCAGCTAAAAATATAGTTGTTGTTGCTGCTGCTGTTGTTACCGACAACTATAGCTTCTTTTTAAAAACAAGAATTATTTTTAGTTCTGAATATTCCATAATATTACACAAACTGTACGCATATTTTGTTTTTATAACCAGTAAATTAAACATACTTGAACGCTGAGTGGCACTTGCTCGTGTGGGGGGCCAGCCAGTATCGCGACAGATCCATATGTTTGTTGTGCTGTCTCAAGACGGTTATACTGAATGGCACGCAAAGCTCGCGACAGTTTTATTCTCACCTGAAATGAGATGTCTGAACTGAAACATAAAACTAAGCGTCGAACCTTTTACAACATGTTAGCAACACCAAATACTTAGAGGTCCGAAAACCCGCTTACAACTATCGGGTTGATGCATGGTAGCAACATCAAATACATAGAGGTCCAAAACCCCTTTTAAAACTAATAGTTCGATGTATGGAAGCAATATGAAATACTTAGAGGTCCAACGACCCTTTTACAACTAATAGGTCGATGCATTTTAGCAAAATCAAATACACAGAGGTCCAAAACCCTTTTAAAACTATCAGCCATTTAGCTCGATTAGCCTATGCTATTTCTAAGTGGCTGTGCTCTCAGTAACATGCAAAAACTTCACTTTCTCTTTTTTTCTTTATGTAAAAATTGATTGTAAATATCAGAGGGCACAAATAAAGATGTTGTATCGATGTATGGTAGCAGTACCAAATACTTAGAGGTCCAAAGACCCTTTTACAACTACTAGTTCGATGTATGGTAGCTATGCCAAATACTTAGTGGTCCAGTATTTGGGCGCCTTTGTATATTTACTTGTTTTAATACAACCCTTGAGTTTCCCCTCCAAGAAAATGCCTAATTTTGGTCTAATTTAGAGGAGGTCTAGATTTGATTGTCTCATGTAAACTTTATTTGATAATATGATTTTAATATTTTAGTGTTTAAAAACCTTGATTTATCGTTTTAACAAAAGAAACGGTGGTTGCATTGTTGGAGAGGCAATTTCAAAATAGACATTGTTGAGTATGCTACTATCCTACGGGCAACAAAACTTGATTGAATTGGTTAGAAATAGTTGTGCATTTATTTGTTTTTTGTACGCTTACCAATTAACACCTTCTCACTTATTTCTAAAACATTCTTGCAAGCTTCAAATAAAACTATTGTCCAAAAGTAGTTTATGAATTTTTCTCAACTAAATATTGCGCTTCAAACATATATCGCTAAACGGGTATCAGTAAAAACAAAGCAATCTTTCCGTCTAACTTATATACACCTAAACTCACTTACATTCGTTGTAACATTGTTAAAGCGGGAAAGTTTCTTTTTTCCTGCGTCGATTTGTTGTTGCAATGTCAACATTTCCTCTTGCGGAACTTCAGTATTTGATAGCTGCAGCGCTTTAAGCTGTTCAGTTAGGTTAGACAGAATCTTTCCCTCGTTTATGGCGTTTTTAGTCAGCCGCGAGCCAACAGCAGAAGCGTACTGAGTAATGGCCTGAGAGTACCCTTCCATCTCCAGAGTTCGCAGTGTGCCGTTGATGTTAGTTTCGTTCTCAAGGAAACTCAAGAAATCTTCCGTTGACATATCAGTATCAAAAACCTAATAATAATAGTAATAACAATAATGATGATGATAATAAACGAAATAAAACACAATATTTTGACATAGCAATTGCTAAATGATAAAATAAATCATTAAGGCTAGAAATGAGTATAATTATTAGATGTAAAAGCAAACTTTTACGAACATTTATCATGTTTTCACACCGCAGAAAACTAGCAAAGAGAAACTTTACTACAACTAGCTTAAACTAGCAGGTGACTTTGTCAATCTAAAACCCACAGAAAAACAGTGACTAAAGGAACAAATGCAAACAGAGCATGCAAAACAATAACATGAAGTGGACTTGATTACTGAAAAGCTTTTACCGGGACATCAAAACTAACCTCAACACTGAGGGGAAATTTTGAAGAAGCGCCGTAACGGTTAATTACTTCAACTGTTATTTGAAGCGGATAGTTCCACTCCTCATTTCCTAACGGAAACAAAACTGGCGAAATGGTGTTCTCTGTTGTGTACTGCAGCAGATATTCAGTTCCACTTGGCTTTGTTCTGTAGCTAAACTTGTACATTAGGCGATCATCTTCGCCATCATCTTGCCAACCGCTGCAGAGCAGAGTAAAGACGTCGTGCTGCACACGTCCCGACTTTGGAATAACCGAGCAGTATCCACCAAATGGAGCCGTTTTAACAACTAGGCGCAGCTCGGCAAAGGCTTGAGGCCGCCCGGGTAACTTGCCAATTACACGAACTTTGTATCGTCCGCCGCCTTCTAAAGCATTTGGTCTGATGACAAGAAACCTGCATAAATTTTAAATTGAACTATTTTAAATTGTTTTCATCAAACAGAAAAATAATAATAGCATATTGCATATCAAGAAATTAAAGCATATTTCTTGCACGACGCCCTCTGTCAATTAAAATAATCGTATAACACAATAATTACATGTTTCTCAAAATATTAGCTTACACCAAATAGAAAGGTTACGTTAAACAGTTGCTTTTTTTGTTAGCTGCAAGGTTTTTTGTTTAGATACTACGATTAACTAAAAGATTTAAATTTGGTATTCTACGTACTTAGTTTCTGGTAAATAGTTTTTACCTTCCTGTCAGCTTTGAGTGTACATATTTGCTTATGTTGTGCAGAGTTTGCCACTCATTGGTTCTATTTTTTATCTCTCTTAACAACTCCCATTCATATTGTATATTTTCCAGATCACTTGTGTTACAACTCACACAGAAACCTTCAAGAGTTGTTTTGCCAGATGGAATTACGCGCTCCTGACTGTAACTGTTGAGAGTGGAAAAACAACGACCACAAAATGTGTAAGTATAACGAACTGACAATAACCAAATTATTTGTTCATTTTATAATGCTTAACCTTTATGGAAGAGAATTATTGACATTTCTTCTTCCTTTCGCCGTCACATGTAAAAGATAAAGTACAAGCGCTTATAACAGGTGTAAGAACAAAATCATTTTGCATGTAAAAACATTCCAAATCATCATCAAGCAAAAAAGACTATAAGAAAATCCTTACACCAAAGCCATCTGGGGCGACTGGCCAGCCACAACCTTGATAGTGACATCGTAGGGCGAAAAGCGCGAGTCTTTTCTGACATGCAACATAAATTCGTACGTTTGGTTGACTTTGAGAACGCCTTGTGGAATAAGGAGCTTTTTTCCATTGAAGGCAAGCCGACCGGGTGTCTCTGTCGTAAGATTGCCTTCGTCAATAAGATTGGACAAGTCGTCTTGCGGAAATTTGAAATTCTGGCCTTTCTTTCTAAAAAACCAACTGTAGTGAAGAGCATTTGACGCGTTTTCTTCATGAACATCAGGGTCATATGAAAATGAAGCATCGAGGACTGTGTTCCAAACAAATGACTGTTGCCATGCGTTACCGCCATAAACTGTTGCGCGTAGCGGAGTTAAAACAACTGCAATGTAAGAACAAACAACCTTGGATATGTAGGGATAATTCACAATACTGACATTTAAACATGTTTTATATTGACCATAATCAAGGGATCGTTTTGGAATAACCAGGTCGGGCTGATTAATAACTGCGTTATCCCCTGGGTAATATGTGATTCCTGTGTCCTGAGCCTCAGAGACGCTTAGTATATGCCAGGAGAACAGAGTAGAACGAGACGCGTAGCAGTAAACTGTGCATTTTGAACTGATTAGGATATCCTCTGACTTGAAAAAAGGTGTTTTCCTTTCAAACGTCTCACTAGTATCAGGTAACCGAACAATGGGATAACGACAAGGCAAAGGAACTATTGGCACTTTATCCTGGACATACAGTCTAGAGACCAAATTTGATGCTATCATTTGGACAAAATAGGTTTGTACGTGAAGGTACTGGAATGTAAAATTCATTCCGTTTCCATTTAAGACAAAGACACCAAATGAATGGTAATCAGTTACATTAAGCTCAGGTTGGCAGGTTGTGTTAGCAGCACTCTTGTAAAGGAAATACGTTTTGTTACCGAGGTCAAATAGATAACACGATTCCGTTCCAACTTGATCAACACGTCCGTAGAATAAAGTGAGCAGCGTTACCACTGTAGGAGCATCATTCATGAAGGATATATTAAGACAACTCTTCATGAGGTTTACATGGGTTATGACAATCTGTCGACTGACAGAGTTTTCCGCAGTCAGTGTAACTGTGTAGTTCCTGTATTCTTTATAGCGATACTCTGTAACAGGATTGTATGTTATAAGCGATCCGGCACCATCGCCGAAATTCCAGGTGTACCTCACATTTGTACCATCACTGTGATTGGCCGTATGGTTTACACTGTATTCAAAAGGAAAAGTATCTTGGTTTGAGCCAACGCCGGGAGCACCCTTCCCGGCGTGCCCATCTGTATGAAAAGTTAACGCTTGTAAATTCTTGATAGTTCTCTGCACATCTGCTAACGCCTGAATAGTGACTGAACTTATATTATTCCGAATGATAACTTTCACAGTCACTGTACCTGGATTTTTGTATATGTGAGAATGAGTTCGATTTGCCGTGTTTCCAAATGGTTGATTGGTTGCAATTTGTTGATCACCATGATCAAAGTCAAATATTGCATTCGTTGGAGGGTGGGTACCTGTTTGAATTGACAGCCACCAAGTTATATTGCCCGGAGGAAGTATCTGAGGACTATTTGACAAGAGAACCACGTCTTTAATTGGGTACTCAACAAATATGGTCTTAAAAACGGAACAACTGCTGATGAAGTTAAAAGCAGTAACAATAATCTGGTATTTACCATGATTCTTCCAAGAGTGACTTATGTTACGACTAAGCTGTGGAAACGTTCCCGAAAACCTGTATTTATATATAGTTGTATCTCCAAAGTCATAAACTAAGGTCACATTACTTCCTTTGGATACCGTAGCCTGAAAATAACCAGGCACACCAACAGGTAGGTGCACACCATTATTAAAAAGGCTCAAGTCGGAAATCGGTTCATTAATGTATACAGTGAAAATTCTCTTATTCTTGGGAGTAACCAGGTTCCAGTATGAAACTTCAATTTCTAGTTTATCTGCGCTTATAAA
The DNA here is from genome assembly GCA_025448215.2 of Palythoa grandis. Taxonomy (NCBI): domain Eukaryota; kingdom Metazoa; phylum Cnidaria; class Anthozoa; order Zoantharia; family Sphenopidae; genus Palythoa; species Palythoa grandis. The sequence continues at coordinate 5,292 of JAOEJH020028132.1, forward strand.
GTAATTTTTGCTTATAACCACTGTCCACATACAACATGCAATGTGTGTCCTGCCAGCAACTATAAGTGCAAAATTTTCAATCCCCGAATCGTAAGTTTTCCATGTGGTATTGAATGTTATGTTAGTCCCCGCAGAGACTCGAAACAAAATGTCCAAATTGGTTAATACTGACTGCGCCAATGGGATCGCAAGAAAAAGACTTTTTATTGGTTCTTGCACAACTACGTATGTTGATGCCGTAGTGTTGTAGAGCCTGTTAGTACAGTTGATACTAACTATAAAGGTGCCGACAGATGTATAAACATGGAACATCGTTCCACCTGCTGTTGAATAATTCTGTCTTGTATTCATTCCGTCGCCAAAATTCCAATCACAGGTAAAGTCCGTTCCTGTGACTTTTGTAAGTTCCATTTTAGCAGGAGCACTGAGATTTGCGACAGTGCAGCTGTGAATCATGAAACCAACCAAAGGCTCAACGGGTTTGTGAACTTGTATCAGGACACTATCATTCTGTCTACTGACATGATTCATGACAGTTAGATTAACCAAATAAAACCGCCAGGCGCTATAGGAATGTTGTGCAGAAAGTGTTGGAAGATAATCAGTGTTCCCATCACCGTAATCAATCAAGAGCTTTGGAAAGCTCCCCTGCGTCAAACTTGTATTAAACGTAATTGTTTCGTTGACCTCGATATCACGAGCGGAGTGAATAACGTCTGTTGTGAAACCTACAATTGGATATTCCACTATGGCCAAGCCGTGCAAAACAAAATTGGCGACTTTGTTGAATAGAGCTACCTTAACATTGAAGTGTCCTTCACCCACATATGTGTGATTGTTGCTTCCTACTAAAACTCCTCGGTTGACACTGAATGTGATGTTGTAAGGGTAAAACACGTTACCGTCGCCAAAGGTTATGTTGACTATTACATTTGATCCTCCTCGGGCCCACCACTCAACCCGTGTCATTTCACCCACCTCGGAGGCCGAAATAGGATACAGTCCCGCCTCAAGTATAGGTTTGCGTATATGTACAGTGCAATTCATGGTAACCAAACCCAATTCATTCATTATGACGAGCAAAATATTTTCTTCACCTTCCTCGGTGTATATGTGAGAAAAAACCTGCGCTTCATTAGCTCTCGTGGCAAATCGCTCTTGAGTGGTGCTATTATGAAAGGTTATTTTGTAAGTAATGTTATAACCAGCGTGTGGCGCAACTGTAATGAGCATCGTACGATTGGAGGCAAAATTCTCGGGTGCATCCCAAGTAACATTTTCAATCTTTTCTGTTGCAACAACGAAGTACGTAAAGTTTGATACTCCGAGTTCGTTCCCAATGGTCAGATGTCGTTTCCATGTTCCGACAGGGTAATTATAAGTCTGTCTAAGGATGGTTGGGATGGAATAGTAGGCGTTAATACCGAAAAGATAGCCAAGCATCTCAATGTCATTGTTTCCATTTGTTTTGATCATGTCTCTGTAACTAAACATTTTGCCGTTATATCGGAAGGACTTCGTTAAGGAGTGAACTGAGACCAACTTGGCACCCGTCGCTGCTGAAATTCCGAACGCCACAACGTCTCCAGCGCGAACAGTTGGAAAAGGAAGACTTACATTGTTGTTGTTAGCGTGAATAACCTGGACACCAATGGCGACGTAAACGAGGATTTCGTGAATGACTTCGTAGTCCCCGCTTATGGTAACATTAGTAGCGCTTGTTTGGACATCCGGACAAAGCAAGCTGCTTTCATTACAGATAGCTGCTGATTTACAGAAAACGCCCGGGTTTGGACAGTCTCGGCTAGCGTTATACACAGGACAGGGGGGAGCAGCGTTTGTACAACCACCACCCTTGTAGCAATAGCTCTCTTCAGATGTTGCCAGACAAACGGGGCGCCAAACCTAAGACAAGTACGAAACGTTAGTTAAAAGTTTTAAGCTTTCTTAGTGTCTTTGTTTTTTTGCCCTTCATCACACTCCTTTTCTGTTAAAGCAAAAACCTTAAAGCTTTTTTCACTCATCTCAAATCATCTATTTTGGTTTTTCCCAATTCGCTTTACTTTACCCTATTTAAAACGTAAATTTCAAACTTTGAAGAAGAAGAAGAAGAAGAAGAAGAAGCCTTAACTAGCTGAGGTCCTACTCAAAAGCAATTTCTATTACAATATGGAAACTGCCACAGCATTTCTCAAGATAAACGTTTTCTTTTGTCTTGATGTTTATATTATAGAGTATCTGCGTAAATTCTATCTACACTATTTATGACCACGGTTACTATGATTACCTGAAGGGTAAATGTTCGAAATGAAAGAAGCCATGCACTTGTTGTATTTACAAATTTCAGCGCTGAAGGAGAACCATTTTGATTACAACAAAATGACCAAATAATAGAACATGCAGTGCATTTGTCTGGGATTACAGTAGTCATTAAAAGGCAGTGACTGACGTCTCAGTAATGTATGTGTAGAACTATTCTTCACTTAATTCTGATGATGACCAGCACAGCTGCTGCTGTAGACATCAGTTGGTCTCAAGACTACTCTAAGCAGGACGATCAAAAGGCATAGTATTGGTACTCTCATAGCTTTTATTTCTGATGAGCTCCTTTTTATCATTTTTAGTGCACGATGCGAATAAGTGCGTAGTTTAAGTCTTCTTGACATATGTTAGAAGATGTACTTATTTTACGGTGATAACTTCAATAACATCTAAATGCTATAAGTTAGAACCCTCTGTTAAAATTAAAGTAATCATGAGCCACCTCACGCATTTATTACAATTACAGCTCACCTGAAGTTTGATGTAGCCATTTACTGACACGTTTATCTCCCAGGCCTTAAGGATTCCCGCGCGTGTAAATGTAAGCGTGGGCAGAATGTATGTTGCATCGTCCGTCAAGAATTGCGTCCTTGCGGACACATAGGAATTAAAATTAAGAGCTGGTCCAGCTGCCTCGATCCAGGTATCTAAATATAAATATAGCAATAAAAATTATTCAAAATTTATTTCAATCTGAATGTGGCTCCGTTCCATTTTTTACGTTAAATTAGGTCCGTTATCTTTCAATTTCTTTTAGTAACTTAGCAGTTCTGAGTTTAGTGGCTAGGAGAAGGTATGAATGTAAGATGAGAGTTTGTTAGGGTCCAATTACGTTCTTGTCTTGAATACTGGAACATTTTTATTTCTAGTGCATTATAGTCTCTACGTATGCTTTTATTTAATCATTTAGTTAAAAGGGCTAAGTAAAAAAGTGACGACTATCATCGATTTTCATCCTCTTCACCTCCATTTTTCATCTTACGTCTATTATCATTACTATTATCATCATCGTTCTCATCATTGCCATCGTAATCGCTAACGCTGTCAATATTGTTGTCGTTGTCATTTTATTGGTCATCGTTGTGATTGCTGATGTCGTTGTCGCTGACGTCGTATAGTTATTATGAAATTTTCGTCAACGATGTCCTTGTTGTCATCGTCGTGGTTGTAGATGACGTTGTCGTTGTCCTTACTGCTGTGTTGAAGAAACTTTGCTGGATGGCAGAAAACATTGTCAATCATTGAAGCCATCATATCACACGAGATATTATTACAATAATTAAGAACAAACTTTTGTAGTTTTTAAAAAATATACCCACCTGAGTAACAAACAAAATCATTTACAATAACCTGAAGGACAAAGCTCGGCACACAGATTATAAAGTTTCAAGCTGTTACATTTATCAAAGGCAACAACCATTGACATTCATTAAAATTTACCTTCAATCCCGACGGAAGATACGTTTCCGGACAATTCTGTTACACTGATTACTATATTCGAGCCCTCTTCAATAATCAATTCGCATTTTACAACTTTGAAAGCTTCTACGACACGTGGGCAGTTCGATTTCCTTACTGAACCAATCCTGGATATCACTGATATTGACTTCTCTTGAACATATTGCTGTGGCTCGCCCCATTCTCCTAGCTTTGTCCTGCCGAGAACCTGGAAACAAAGCAGTTTAATTGAATGAATGAATGAAGAATTGCTTTCACTTTGATAGGCGGAAACCTAAAAAGGAAGAGGAATTTTGAAAACTTGATTTACCTTGTGTGAACTGTAAAAAAAGACAGTAATTAGACTTATGGTGATTGCGCCAATGTTAAATTCATGTCAATGTTTTTTAGAAAATAATTTAAAATTCAACACACATTTCATGCTCAATATTCAAGATTAAGGGCGAACCGGAAAACAACGCTTCGATGGATACATTCCTGATTGTGGTGATTGATCACAGAACTTTGTCATCTTGACGATTATAGTTCTCGCCATTATTATCCCCATTGCCTGAGCCCTCTTGCACTTAGGATTTTTCTCCAGCTAATCAGATGATTAGCTAAAAATTGCTATATTCAACTTAATTATACCTTAATTGATACTAAAGACCTCTCGCAAAAATTACCAAACAAAAATACTGATCTTCAGCAATGAGAAAGTTGTTCAGCAAATTTTTGAAAGATTCTGAATGAAGGCAAAGTATAAAATTATGGAGTACATTTTGTGGCTCAGAAACAAAAGTTGGGCATAGATAGACTAAACAAAGCAAATAAAAATCTCTCGACATATTGCAATGCTATAATGCTTTCTTGTAGTTTTGAAGTCTTATTTTGGTCATGATGTAGTCAAGCAATCCAGATAATATTTCAAACAGACTTTTCTGAATTGAACTTAACTTCAACTAGTCTCCGCCTTTGGATATTTTGTGAGGTCATGTTGAAATAACACTATGATTAGGAGCTACTATTAAAGGGGTGTGTCTTACCTTAAAAATGCCATGCCTTCTGTAGATGTAGCCGATAGACTCATTGGATGTACTGTAAGACGAACCCTCTCCGAAATCAAAGTAGTTAACTGCCCCTTCGTGGTAGGTCACACTTGCGGTGATCTCGGTGAGAGCTTCCACCATGCTAGGAACTGTTAATACGTAATTAAAGCTGAATTTGCCTTGTACTTTGTATAAACTGTAATAATTCGTCCCACCACACTTGAGTGCCAAATCACCTTTACATGGTACAAAACATCGTCTGTTACCATAGAGGTTAGAGGCAGCCGGCAAGGCATTGATACAAGCGCACACGTGACCATCAGTAAGGGCAGCAAAGAGCAAACCCATTTTACCACAAACTGTGATGCATTTTTCGGTTGTCAGCTTTAGTGGGTCATAGCCAGACGCAGCATTTGGAGCAGGAAAAAGCTTGTAACAGCCAAGATAGTTGACAGCTATGAAATGAAATGAGAGTCAATATTTCTAGTGATGTTTAACGTGAGAATGCGAATCGGACTTGGTAATAGAGATGATAGTATAATCTCAATAATAATAATGAAAATTAATACTATTTTAAAACAACGTAAAAAAGTCAAGATAATGATGATGACAATGATGGTGACAATGATGATGATGATGATGATGATGATGATGATAATGATGATAATGATGCTGATAATGATGCTGATAATGATGCTGATAATGATGCTGATAATGATGCTGATAATGATGCTGATA